>JBBPKA010000123.1:0-95048 GCA_038088995.1 Guyanaporus albipodus
TTTCACCTGTCCTAAGGGAATCTACACCTCACCTGTATCTGTCAGCCCTACCTCAAATCCCAACCAGCTCTCCACTTTGCAAATTGTGGAGTGAGCATCTGATAAAGCACATTCCATTCAGCTCAAGTCATTCACCAGGTTGGCTAGTAGCTTCTTTTGCTTTGCAGGGACACACAAGCCTCATTGAATCTGTTGCCTCATCATCTGACAAGGTCCATATTGCCTCTGGTTCTAAGGACAACACTATCAGGGTTTGGGATGCAAACACTGGTGAATGTGTAGCAGGACCATTCAGGGGACACACTTCTTCAGTGACCTCTATTGCTTACTCTCCTGATGGGACTCATATTGTCTCTGGCTCTGGAGACAAGACCATGAGAATTTGGAATGGAGTGACTGGACAGTGCATAATGGATCCACTGAAGGGACATTTTTCCTCAGTGACCTCTGTGGTATACTCACCTGATGGTGGTTACATTGGCTCTGGTTCTTTGGACAAGACCATCAGAATTTGGAATGCAGCCACTGGTGAATGTGTAGGAGGTCCATTCCAGGGACACATTTCTTTAGTCAACTGTGTCTCCTATTCACCTAATGGTCTTTCCATTGCCTCTGGGTCAGCAGACAAGACTCTTAGAATATGGGACCCAACCACTGGAGATTGCACAGCTGGCCCATTTGAAGGACATGTAGCTGGAGTGAGCTCTATTGTGTACTCACCTGATGGGATGTGGATTGCCTCTGGATCTTTGGACAAAACCATTAGGGTCTGGAATGCAAGTACAGGTGAATGTGTTGTAGGACCATTGAAGGGGCATAGTTCTGGAATCAGCTCTATTGGTTATTCACCAAATGGATATCATATTGCTTCTGGCTCTTGGGACAAGACCATCAGGATTTGGGATGGAAATACTGGAGAATGTATAGCAGATCCATTTGAAGGGCATATATCTTCAGTCACCTCTATTTCCTATCTATTTGATGGGACACATATCATCTCTGGATCCCTGGACAAGACCATTAGGGTTTGGAATGCAGTTTCTCAACTGCAGAAGAAGGATACACCCAGGTCTGTTATCCACTATGTTATCAGTCTTGCATTACCTTTCAATATTAATGTGGAGGCATTAGAGTTGAAGAAAAAAGCACTATTGAAGATCCTGTGGTTTCATTTGAAGGCCACACTGATAGGATCATTTCTCTCTCTTATTCACCTAATGAGAAGTACATTGCATCTGGCTCTTGTGATAAGACTGTCAGGGTTTGGGATGCAAGTACTGGTCACTGTGTGGCAGGTCCTTTCCAAGGGCACACAAAAGATGTTATCTCTATTGCCTATTCACCTGATGGGACCCACATTGCCTCAGGTTCTTATGACTATACCATCAGAGTCTGGGATGCATCCACTGGCCAGTGTGTGCTAGATCCATTCCAAGGACATACAGCTGAAGTTATGTCTGTCATTTATTCACCTGATGGCACACACATTGCTTCTGGTTCTTCAGACAACACCATCAGGATTTGGAATGCAAGCACTGGTGAATGTGTAGCAGATCCATTTGAGGGGCACACAGGAGACATATTGGGTATTGCCTATTCATCTGATGGGACACACATCATCTCTGGCTCTGGAGACAACACTATTAGGGTTTGGGATGCAAGCACAGGACAATGTCTGGTTGGTCCATTCCAGGGACACACAGGTAAAGTCAACTCTGTGGCCTATTCACCTGATGAGAAGCACATTGCATCTGGCTCTTGGGACAAGACTGTCAGAATTTGGGATGCAAGCACTGGCCAGTGTGTGGCAGGTCCATTCCAAGGGCACACAGACTTTATTGTCTCTGTGACCTATTCTCCTGATGGTAGTTGCATTGCCTCAGGTGCAGATGATAGGACCATGAGGGTTTGGGATGCATCCACTGGTCAGTGTGTGGCAGGTCCACTTGAAGGACATACAGATCATGTCAATTGGGTCACCTACTCAAGGGATGGTAGCCATATTGTCACTGGATCCACTGATTGTTCTTTGAAGGTGTGGAGAGCTGAATTTCTTTCTTATGGTAATTTCTATGAGGAAAATGGTTGGATTCAATCCTCTAGTGGTGGTTGCTTTGGCTGGCTTGCCCCTTGGAATAGAAAGACCATTCACTTTCCCATCTATTCTTTGGAAATATTCACTGATAGAGTTGTGCAGACAGATTTTGATAGTTCTTTGTTTGGAGAGTCTTGGACTTCTTGTTGGTGTTGATTTGTTACATATGGTACATACACATGTACTTTATAGCTCTTTTCCTCACCTAGGTATGTCTTGAGTCATTATGTGTACATACAGCATTTCCTTGACATTGTATTTTCTTGGTGTATCAACTCCTTTTGACCAATAATGCAGTTCTCTACTGGATTGGAACTGAAAGATCAATGGGTATGCCAACAGCACCTTGTTGGGTGCAAGTGCATACAGACACAAGGCATTGTACAAATCACTGTTCTTGCAACCTTTGGATCGATTACCTTATAGTGCCCCAAGAAAAACCTCTTGTGCAAAGCCAGGTTCTCTGGCAACACCCAGTTATCCTTGGAGTCATCAGTCAAAGATATGAGTGGCCTCGGCAGAAATCTGATCTGATACAAGTACGTTGGTGCGACACGTTTGTTCACTAATCCAGTATATGCAGTACAGACTCAAACTACCCAAAGAACCGAAACACCCAATCTAATGAGATGGTCGAACGCACGGAAACCAGGGATGGACATCCGGATCCCACGCCAACATGGATACGTCCCATTCGGTCGCCTCTGCCATGGACGCAGGAAGGTTTTCTAGGTTCCGACATACGTCGCGTAAGCGCTGTACAGACTGGCATCGCCCGCGACTAAATCAGGGAGGATGGGGACGGACAAGGCCAGAGAGGCGTACCTGCTTGCGCTCTTCGACCCAGGGACCCATCCAGCCCCCTTCAAATGTGCCCAACTCATCCAAGAGCGCGCCCGCAAGCCGAACCTGTCCAGAAGGCGAATAATCGCAGTCCTGGTCACAGCGAACCAATGAGTGCGAGTTGCCAAAGCGATACACGAACATCTTTCTGACCTGCTGTATCGCTGAACACGCGGCGGTAAACTTGAGGAAATTGGGGTGCCCGACGGGCGGTTGCTCGATGTCGTCGTATTCGTTCTTGAATGCCCATTTGTACCGTCGGACACAGTTGAGGCGCAAGCGCTGCCACGATGGTCCGAGTTTTTGCAGAGAAACCTGACGCCCAGTCGTTTCAGACAAACGGGAACGACGAACAAAAAACGCGATACACGAACCGAGAAGACGGCACACGATACCGCTTGCAAGGCCGTCAGAAAAGTAGACTGAAACCGACACTCATCGAACGCAGGGGATCCTGGTCAATGACAAGGTAAGTTAGCATGCGAACACCGGGGAGTCGAAGCCACTTACCTTGTAGTCCAGGCGAGAGTTCATCCATACAAGAGAGCTGTAGCTCTAGGATCTGCGTAACGTACCAGTAGGCAAACACGCGCTCCTCGGCAGAGTAAAGGGACAGCTGTGCCCCGGAATAAATAACTTCACGAATGATCGACAACCTTTGCACCAAGACGGCCATGCACAACCTGGGAAAGGGGTCTTGCTCTGGCTGGAAAGACCGTCAGATAAACCATGAGCACAAGTGATGGCATATACCCCAGGCTCGAGGCGATTTTGGATTTCTATAAACAACGCATAGAGTGCGTGCCAGTCGAACAGCGATTTCATGCAATACCTACGCCGTCGCGCAGGGTTATACCACAAGGCTTTAATGTAGCCGAGCTCCAGCTAGCCCAAACCATGAGAACAGGAACTGGATATGACAGACACTTCGCACGCACCTCTACAATCAAGCGTTCTACATGTGCCATGGGGGGAGTATGGGAACTCTTCCAACGGCGATCGACCATATCAATAAATGAATCATAAGATATCCCACAGTTCTCCACGAAAAAGCAATCCACAACGTGTTTTGGTGAGTACCTGCACAACACCCGTCCGTTCTCATAGAGGGTCGACTGGAAATGCATTCCTCAGGGGCGGTGAGATACACTCAAAAGGCCTCGGTACCTGACATGAAGATCGAACGTATGGCAGACGTTGGTCTGGTTTAGACGACCATGCTTGGACGTGGCCCATGATCTAGGGGCGAGATGAGTCGAATGGTACCCGGTCAACGTAAAGGTTACGACCTTCCAGCTAGTGAGGCTCGAGACACCTGCCAAGGCACTGAGCTGATCTAGGGAATCTAGCAACCCTACCAGTTTATTCCACACAACATCCTGGTCAGGCAGCCGGATGACGTGGAGTGGTATAAACGACACGAGAACTCGGGCAAACTGAGGATCGAACGCGCGAGGCGCTGGAGAACGAGGTCCAGGCTCAGGAGACGGCATTTGCCGTATTCTGTGTACTAATTCCCGCGCCGTATCGACGAGAGCACGAAAACGGTGATATTCCTTTGAGGATTGAGCCGTCAAGAGTTCGAGGAGTGTCTAATACGGCGTCAGCGAGACGAACAGGTGATTGACGATGTCGATGTGTGAACCTTGCGTAGCATTAGGCGATCGCAGAGCGCGTCCTTCCAGGTCAACGGCACTACATAAATCAGTCGAAATCGAGGTTGCTACGCCGAAAATTACCTTCAACGGCTCGGTCTAGCCAGGCACGAGCGTACTCCAACTTGGCGTGGATATAGCTCACAGGCAGAGTCTCTGCCAGGGGCACGTCGCACTTTTCGCTCTGCCAGTCCTCCGTCTGTCGAACAAGCACAAGCGATAAAGATGAGGATGGGATGTGTAAAAAGCATGTCGTGAGACGAACATCACACACGTTCCCCTTGTTGAGCTCCCTCCATGATAGATCGCAGGATTTGAGTAAGCCATACACATAGGCTCTGAGGACAATGGTGATGAGGTCAAGCGGACGACTGTGGTCAACGCCCCCAACATGATCTGCTGGTATCAGCTCTGGGTCAGTTTCTCTCAGGACATGGACGTATAAAAACGAGTATATGGTTTGGGAAAGCGTGTAGCCAGTGTGCCATTCAATCTGGGTGACCAGACAGGTCATGAATACCGGGCATAGGAGATATACATGTATCTGATCATTCACCTCACAAGCAAAGGAACGATCTATAATCCAGCACACCTCCTCCGGGAGCAACGGCTCGAGTGGATCGAAAACCGGTCGCGTTTGATCCATCAATGCGAGACCGCTATCAAAGCGCGGTTCGCCAATCTTTTCTCTGTCCTGAGACGAGGAGTGCGCCGAACAAGTATGCTACCTACTTCAAAGGCAGCCATAGCGTCTTGCAGGGTGAAGTCCTCTGCTAGAATGAGACCTCCGGACGGCATGTCTTGAGGCGCCAGGGTGAATGAAGTAGCATGGAGAGTCGCGCGTGGCGTTTACCTGCAGCGGCGTCTGTGAACGTCTGGGTGACGTCGTAAAAATTGTCCCCGCCTGGCAGGTCCATGGAGTCAACCTGGCAGTCCATTGTGGTCAACGACAGCACCGCCTGTGAGGAGATGGGCGTGGAAGAAAGACAAGGCTAGGCGTCAGTTTCATGAAACCAACACTCGGAGTTTCAAACACCTCTTGTATGATCCCTTTTGGACCTGTCGCCGGACGTACCCAGCGAGTGCTGCAAAGCCGGTGGTGCCAACGGCGGGCGTTGTCTTCCAAGCGGGTCATTTTCTCGGGCATCCAGCCGACAGGCATTCCACACGTAGGCGGGTCAGGCTCTCTTATGTTCTAGGCTAACTCGTCTATAGCTAGGCAACTATTTCGGTGCCTTGTCCAACTGGGTCAGGCTACAAAAGTCTGCAGAACGCGACGATGTCCTACTCTTTTCCATCGTGGGGTGGCACGCGTTGACACTGCCCCAAGACCCTGTTCTGCTTCGATCTGCCAGAGATGACATGCTCGCGGTGCTTCTTGCCATCGGAATCGACCCGGCACGGTCAATAGTATTTCACCAAGATCATGTAAGTGTCTGTAATTCATGCAAGGTCTCCTAACACCCGCGTACACAGAATCGACATCATACAGAACTGTGTTGGATCTTGAACTGCCTCACCCCCATAGGAAAACTTCGCCGGATGACGACATGGAAGGTTGGCGACGAACCAGAGTAATTCTCCCACACGTCTCACTCTTCCAAGTCGCGATTAGCAGCATCGAGGAACGCAAGTTCGGAAAACGACGTAGACGAGTCATTATTGAATGCCGGCCTATTCACATATCCAGTCCTCCAAGCTGCAGATGTATTGGTTTACAGGTGAGCAGTTCGCTCGGGATGTCTACAAATGCTTAACGTCGACTTTAGAGCAACTCATGTTCCTGTAGGAGAGGATCAACGCCAACATATAGAGCTTACGCGAGATCTAGCAGATATATTCAATCGTACATTCAGCAAGGACGAGCCGCCATTATTCCCGTTGCCAGAATACGTCGAAAGTCAGTTTCCATTCACTTGCACATGACTTGAACTTATCCCCCTGTAGGCCCATCAAAACGAGTGCTCTCCCTCAAAAATCCATTGTCCAAAATGTCCAAATCCTCTCCAGACGCAGCTTCGCGAATTCTTTTGACGGATACCCCATCTCAGATCAAGGCGAAGATTCGTGGTGCGGTAACGGATTCTATTCGGGGCATCACCTACGATCCAGCATCTCGACCAGGCACCTCGAGTCTGCTTACCATTCTTGCTGCGTGCACCGATAGCGATGTGCTCGAAGTCGCGAAGCGGTATGAGAACAAAGGACACGGACATTTGAAGAACGATGTGGCCGATGCCGTAGAAGAGATATTAAAGAATCCCCGAGCCGAATTTGAAAGGATTCGCCACGAAAAGGCCTTTCTTGATCAAGTCGCGCAAAAAGGAGCTTCTCGGTCTTTAGAGTACTCGGCTGCAACGATAGACCAAGTCCGGAGACTTGTAGGATTGTCGCAGTAACCTTGTAGACCTCTTATTAAATGGACACTCGAACGCTTCAAGATGTGCAGGCGCCGAATTGTGAACGCCTTCGACTTGTTGGTAGACTTGTTGTAGACTGTTTATCAGAGACCTTGTCGTGAAACACTATGCTACGGCCGACGAACAATGGTAACGGTAGGAGGATACATGCGTTATCTAAAGGGCAGGAACGAAAGGCAGTCGAATTTCTAGACTATTCGTTCCAGGACATCGAGAGCTCGTTCAAGAAACGGTGCGCTCCGTCGCGGTATCTCGGGAAGGGTCATATCATGTACCCGTCTCACTGGCAGCTCAGAGCCGTCCCTCAGCAAGCTACCCACATTGACGGCCTACCTCGACGCTATGCACCACCTCCTAGCCTTCGTCTTGCAAATACCGCCCGTAAACCCCTCTACGTCGCTGCGCACGACATTCTTACTCCGTCTCACAAACGACATCATGAACTCGGTTCCAGGCTACCCACCCCATGTCAATGACTTCCGACAGTTGCTCGATTTTCTCGACGACCTCGATGAGGCGTGGCTCGCCGTGCTCAACGGTCAGGTCTGGGATCCGTCATTGGGCATGGGCGTCGATCTCGTTGTCCCTGTGGACCCGGACAGGATGGATGTAGACCAACCCGTTCGCTCGGCGCCATTGAGCCAGACGGAACGAACGCGGCTGCACAGCCTGCTCGTGACGGGCACGGCAGGGCTGGAGGAATGGTTGTCCGGGCTGGCCACCCCGAGACCGGACGAGGACTATCAGCTCGCGCTGGAGCGAGCGGGCTTCATGCAGGGGTTCAATGACTTGTTTTCAAAGACGCTCGCAGAGATGGGCGGTCTGTCAGAACCGTCCGAACTGATCAACATCAAATCGGAGGTGAACGGAGCATGTTGAGCTTGATGGGGCAATGATATATATGTAGGCGTAAAAAAGGCGACATGTAACCCAAACGACTAGCGTCTTCGTTGTGTCCGACGACTCTGGCCTGGAAAACACGGTTTTTTTTTGTTTGTCAGGGGGACACTAAAAGACGAACGACGTAGACATACTTTTATCCTTGGCTTTGGCGGGTGCACCCTTGCCCCGGGCGCGCTTCATATCCACGTCCCACAATCTCTGTGCCTCTGCAAAATTGACCAACTCTAGCTCCGGCCACTCCTTTGCGAACTTGGACATGCAGAGGTCGATGTCTTTCGGGTAGTAGTTCACCATGGACGGCCCGCGAAGTCGTGCGCGGAAGTATTTGGCGCCGGTACGTGTAGAAGTAGGGTTGTAAGCCGTCTGAAAAATGGTGCAGCGGGCTTTGAGTAGTGCGGCCAAGCGACTCGGAGTCACAGCTGCCGCCGCCATGGTGGAGTTGTCGACCGAGTGGTGTGTTTTGACGAAGTCAATACCCTTTGATCCTAACATGGACAAACTATCACTTGGCCCAACAGAGCTGAAACACTTTAAAGGAGGGAAGAAGTCCACAATAGCAATTAATCTGTATTAAATACAGTAGTAAGGAGACAAATATATGGTCTCTCTTCTGGAGCGTTCAAACTTCTACATCGCTGTCGCTCGGAGTTTCGTCTATGATCTTGGGCCTGCTGGCAGCCAGACCATGGGCGTTCTTGTAGAAGACAACATTTCCTTCGTCTTCCACAAACTGCAACGCTGGTTAGTCACGAGTGACCGTGACAAAACGTCGGAAAATACCTTGCACTCTCTGAAAACACGGTATATTTCCCTCCAACCAACTGGGGCACCATCGAGAACGATATCCCTTTCTTTTAAATACCGACGAATAGCGTCTGAAGCTTCCCATCTATTAAACGAATGTCAGTTTCAGCGTTACGATAACAACGGGTCATATTCTTACGCATTGTAATGCGGGATTCTGCTATGGACGTGGTGCACAACATGAGTCTCGCAAATACCGTGAGTCGTAATCGCCCCGACCCAGGCCATGAATTCTCCACAATCACCCATGAAGCTGCGATTCAGAGTAGATAAAGCACCGCGAATGAATGTAAACTCCGGTGCACGATAGTGAGGGATGACGGGGTCAGTATGTTGCAGGAAGGTGATCATGACCACCCAATGGTTGACCCTGAGATAATACATCAGTAAACGAGAATTACCACAGGCAACAAAGACTCGCCAGAGGTACGGGAGTAAATAGACACGAAGCACGCTCCAGAAACCAAACCTGTAGATGGATCCGACGATCCCAGCCAGCCACAACAAAACGCCAATATCTGATACGATGACTTGGCCGTACTGGTGAGGCTTGAACAAAACCGCACTCGGATTGAAGTCTGATCAGGTTCAAGAGAGGTGTTTCTGAGTCAAAAAGTGTTCACTGACGGCTGGTGCCCGGAGGGTACCGCTTTGGACCAGTAGTATTTCGGAACAAGTATACTGGAAATCCCACGAGCTAAGAAAATGATGAGTATACGCGCAGTGACTTTACGTAGAC
Organism: Guyanaporus albipodus; assembly: GCA_038088995.1. Taxonomy (NCBI): domain Eukaryota; kingdom Fungi; phylum Basidiomycota; class Agaricomycetes; order Boletales; family Boletaceae; genus Guyanaporus; species Guyanaporus albipodus. The sequence goes on from JBBPKA010000123.1 coordinate 9,460, forward strand.
ACCTACGAGAGCAATAGCAACCTTGAGAGCATTTTGAATCGGTGTATCGCCGAGAGCGTCCCAAAGTTGATTCTTGACGTTGGCGCTCACCCCCCAGCCAAGCAAGGTTTCCTGCATAGCGTCAAAGGGAGGTAAACCAAGCTCGGATCGGGTCGGGGGAATGAATAACTGGTCTTCAGTCATATGACCAGTCGACGCATGGTGCTTTGCGTGTACGATTTTCCAAGAGTGATATGGAACGCCCAATCTGATATCGAGTCCGGATTAGTTGTATCAACACGTAAAACTCTTGAATGCTCGCATACGAGGAATGAAGCACCCAGCCCACGCTATCGTTGATGAACTGGGACTCAGAAAATGCCTGATGTCCACACTCGTGCGCTATCCCCCAGAGGGCCACTGCAAAGAGACTAACCAAAAATCCATACAAAGACCACACTGAGAACCGCGCTAATGAATATACTAGAACGGGATAGGACAATTCGACATCATTCGCTTGTGGGGTGAAGAAGGCGTCTAGAAATGCAGCGGCCTTGTATATGGCTGCGATGGCAACGAGATCCCGTGTACTATCACGAAAACAATGTGTGAACAAGTTGGCTGTAAAGCAGGTGGATGTCATACAGTGAAAGCGATGAACGAAGGGTGGAACGCTGGAAACAGTGTGCCCTGTAATTCCGAGTTACTACCACGGTCGCTGTGGAAAACTGGGGAGTGGAACACACGGGATGGCGGCCAACAAGCCTTTCATTGGAATGTCTGGAATAACCACCTCACTCTGCTGAATGATAGTGGTGCCTTCCTTGGCCGCGGTGCTCATAGCGATTCCTCAGTAGCGCCCTTATGAATTGAAGGGAAAGACGATGCCAGGGGATTGGGGTAGAGGCCAACGCAGTATCCTGGCAAAATAATCGTCTGCATGCTGAGCCGAGTGCCTGTCCGAAGCACGTGGCTTTGGATATCGCACTGCTAGAATCACCATCATCCAATGAGATCCATTATCATCGGGTAAAAAAAGCGTAAAAGCGACGGCATTGATCAGTATATAAATAGTGCATGTTTCAATCGGTGGCGGCCTACCATTGGCGGTGACGACGTCGGCGTTGGAAAATTTTACATAGTTCAAGTTCGAGCGCATTTGAGGAATAGCCATACTCTTGTCATGGATGATGCTATCACTCAAGTCTTGCGAGCGCTCATTGAGTGCATTTTCTAGGTCAGTAGCCGTATTCAAGCCAAAGTTCAAGTTGAAATTGATCAACTTGCGTGCATGTGAGTGCGGCCTAGATGTGCCATTCATCAGATGGCCGGTCTCCAGGAACCACATCGTCCTATGAGTGATCCTAGTATTGCGCGAATCGGCCTCGCTGCGGCACAGTGGCAGGCTAGCATGGCAACTTGGTCACGGTGGCAGTGCCACTGGCCATCATTGCGTAACGATATGATGGATTCTAAGGGCCGCACCTTGCCCCTGGCCAGAGCTTCAAACGGTTTCAAGGCCTTTAGCAGAAGTGACAGGCCTGACACTATACTCGGCGACAACGGTCCTCCACACTACACAATGTTGATTGGTGTGCCATAAAATTGGAAAATGGAGCCCTCACTGGAAGCTCAGGAAAACTATCGGACAGCCACCAAAATACTAGTACAACACCAAATTTACTCAAAACGAAAACGTACACCATGGTTGCAGTGCCCGCCACCTCCTTGCACTGAGGCGTACATCTCTATGAAGGCTGTTCCATGTACTGCTCGGAGCACATGGTGGCCCGGTTACGGTTCCTGCCATGGCAGAAGACTCCCCCGCAGTATAGACGCTCCCAGCGGCAACTGCCATGTCTAACGAATCGCGAACCAGGAGAGAACAGTCACGTTCAACTTCGGAAGAATGGTAAATCGTTGCCGCTTATATATATGTGTCCGTGTAACATCGAAAGCCTGAGATCTCCTTTTCCATGTAGTTTTCAAAATATCACTAATTATCAAGGTAATCATGTGGCTAATGGATGTCTTTTTGGCCTTGTCGAACGGCGGACAACAACGGTAGCAACGTAAGTAATGAGTCGTTACTACAGGGTCCTTGTTAAAAAGAGTATGTTCATAGCCAACCACCGAATATCAAAGAGAGCTAGAAAATGCAACAAACCAAGGCCATCATGCTCTCCTGTGTTATCAAAGTTCTAGGGACAAACAAGATCTGGAATGCTTTATTGAAAGGTTCAAGTGAGTGCTCAGTGTCTGTCTTCTGTGTTATTTGTGTTATGCAGCTGCTTAGTCAAATTTGGCAAAGCATAATTAATTCTCTGTCAGGCCCAGGATTTGAGTGTATTCCTCAGTGTTCCTCTTACTTTATGTTGTAATGCACTTACTGCCTGCTCCTTGGTCACATTGACTGGCCTTGCATGTTAATGCAGCTGGCTTAGTGCATCTCATGTGGTTTCAAAAGCAGGTGGAGGACAAATGGATTGGAGTACAAGTGGATGTGTTATTACCTGAGGTGATTGAACTTGGCTTTGTGGAGAGCCATGAAATCCAAGTTGCAATGCTCATGCTCCAACTTCATACCAGATGTAGAGCCAGCCTTGTTCATATGGATGGTCAGTCATTGGTGGGGCAGGATTTAGTACCATGCTTATTGGTTGAGGAATGATGGAATTTGAATACACAGGCACTGGACCACTTTGAACACCTTGATGACCTAGTCAAGTTCCATATGGGCAATTACTGTACACTTTTGAAGGAGTTGATTGAGCATACATTAGTATTGGATGACTGACACCATGGAGGCCTAGTGAAACTTGGTACAGTATTTTTATAGGGGGCTGCTCACACTATCTTGCATGGTGAACATAACCAAGGGGTGTATTTGGTTGTACAAGATGGATACAGTGGCACAAAAGTGTCCCAATATTTGATCATAGTATATGGGGTCTTTCTGTTACAATTTTCCTCTGTCATGGGACTCTGTTCATTGTTTCCATTCCCTTGACTTGAGAGAAAGGCACCATCCATGTTACCCACAAGGTTACCATCTATGAGGATAATGTGATCTTCTCTCTTCTCTAGTTCCCTTGTAATGTCCTCTTCATCTTCCTCCTTATTTGCCTGCTTGCTCCTAGGACAGTTATCCCTTTCTTTTCATTTCTTTACTATGAATGACTTATCTCTGCTGTGGATGATTCATCCTTTCTTTCCACCTAGTTCCACAAGTTTCCATGGTCCATGCACACCAATCATATACATACTATTTATCTTGGACACTTGTTTCCATGTACCCCAGCTAGTTCTATGCAATCCAACATTGTTTCTAGACTCTCTCAGTCACTCAATTGTCCATATTCTCTGCCTTAGAGGAGGCCCTTGTGTTCCTGTCAGTCTTGGTCCAGTTTGAGTGACTGCTGTGAGATAGTTTGATGCTTCAGTATTACATAACACTTTCTTGAAGCATTGTAGGGTAATGAATCTAGTGGCTGCAAGAACAAACATATACATAATGTCTTATGTGAATGTATTGTTTGCATCTGATATTTGTACATAAGTACTAGTCAAAGAAATTTGTACTATTAACAAATCCATGCAGTGTGACTACTGGCATACTCATTGACCTTCTAGTTGCAATCATATACAAGAACAGCTCTTGTTGCATCAAAAGGAGTCAACACACCAAGAAAATACAATGTCAAGAAAATGCTGTGAAAGACCTATTATATTGTAGGTAACAAATCAACACCAACAAGAAGCCCAAGACTCTCCAAACAATGAACTATCAAAATCTGTCTGTATAACTCTATTAGAAAATATTTCCAAAGAATGGATAGGAAGGTGAATGATTTTTCTATTCTGTGGAGCAAGCCAGCCAAAGCAATCACCACTAGAGGATTGAATCCAACCATTTTCCTCATAGAAATTACCATAAGAAAGAAAGTCAACCCTCCACACCTTCAAGGAATAATCACTGGATCCAGTGGCAATATGACTACCATCATGTGAGTAGACAGCATAGTTGATATCATTTGTATGTCCCTGAAATGGACCTGCCACACACTGACCAGTGGATGCATTCCAAATCCTCATTGTGTTATCATCTGAACCTGAGACAATGCAGGTACCATCCAGAGAGTAGTTAGCAGAGATAATCTGATCAGTGTGCCCCTTGAATGGACCTGCCACACATTCACCAGTACTTGCATCCCAAACCCTGATGGTCCTGTTCCAAGAGCCAGATGCAATGTGCTTCTCATCAGGTGAATAAGCCACAGAATTGACTTCTCCTGTATGTCCTTGAAATGGACCAACCAAACATTGTCCTGTGCTTGCATCCCAAACCCTGATGGTGTTGTCTCCAGAGCCAGAGATGATGTGTGTCCCATTAGATGAGTAGGCAACACACCAGATTTGTGCTGTATGTCCCTCAAATGGATCTGCTACACATTCACCAGTGCTTGCATTCCAAATCCTGATGGTAGTGTCTAAAGAGCCAGAGGCAATGTATGTGCCATCAGGTGAATAGGTAACAGATAAGACTCCCTCTGTATGTCCTTGGAGTGGATCTAGCACACACTGGCCAGTGAGTGCATTCTAGACTCTGATGGTTTGATCATAAGAGGCTGAGACAATATGGGCCCCATCAGATGAATAGGCAATAGAGACAACCTCCTGTGTGTGTCCCAGAAATGGACCTGCCACACTCTGACCAGTACTTGCATTCCACACCCTGATGGTTTTGTCAAATGAGCCAGAGGCAATATAGTCACCATCAGGTGAATAGGCAAGAGAAGTAATTCTATCCATATGGCCAGCAAATGAGGTGGAAGGAATCTGAGCAGCAGTTTTGTCTTCAGCCCTAAGGCCTTCACATTAAAGGTAATGCAAGACTGATAACATAGTGGATAACAGACCTGGGTGTATCCTTCTTCTGCAGTTGAGAAACTGCATTCCAAACCCTAATGGTCTTGTCCAGGGATCCAGAGATGATATGTGTCCCATCAAATAGATAGGAAATAGAGGTGACTGAAGATGTATGCCCTTCAAATGGATCTGCTATACATTCTCCAGTATTTCCATCCCAAATCCTGATAGTCTTGTCCCAAGAGCCAGAAGCAATATGATATCCATTTGGTGAATAACCAATAGAGCTGATTCCAGAACTATGCCCCTTCAATGGTCCTACAACACATTCACCTGTACTTGCATTCCAGACCCTAATGGTTTTGTCCAAAGATCCAGAGGCAATCCACATCCCATCAGGTGAGTACACAATAGAGCTCACTCCAGCTACATGTCCTTCAAATGGACCAGCTGTGCAATCTCCAGTGGTTGGGTCCCATACTCTAAGAGTCTTGTCTGCTGACCCAGAGGCAATGGAAAGACCATTAGGTGAATAGGAGACACAGTTGACTAAAGAAATGTGTCCCTGGAATGGACCTCCTACACATTCACCAGTGGCTGCATTCCAAATTCTGATGGTCTTGTCCAAAGAACCAGAGCCAATGTAACCACCATCAGGTGAGTATACCACAGAGGTCACTGAGGAAAAATGTCCCTTCAGTGGTTCCATTATGCACTGACCAGTCACTCCATTCCAAATTCTCATGGTCTTGTCTCCAGAGCCAGAGACAATATGAGTCCCATCAGGAGAGTAAGCAATAGAGGTCACTGAAGAAGTGTGTCCCTTGAATGGTCCTGCTACACATTCACCAGTGTTTGCATCCCAAACCCTGATAGTATTGTCCTTAGAACCAGAGGCAATATGGACCTTGTCAGATGATGAGGCAACAGATTCAATGAGGCTTGTGTGTCCCTGCAAAGCAAAAGAAGCTACTAGCCAACCTGGTGAATGGCTTGAGCTGAATGGAATGTGCTTTATCAGATGCTCACTCCACAATTTGCAAAGTGGAGAGCTGGTTGGGATTTGAGGTAGGGCTGACAGATACAGGTGAGGTGTAGATTCCCTTAGGACAGGTGAAAACACATCAATAAATTGGTGTCCTTCTAATGCCAGAGTGGCAATCTCTTCACCCTGCCAAGATCTTATTCAATAATCATCACTTGTGATAGGCTGGTCTCACCTCAGCCCATCTACTCAATATGGTGCATGTTTTTAGAGCAGATTGGATGGATGATGATGGAGAGGAAAGGGAGAGAAGACTAATGGCTTCAAGCCAGAAGGGGAAGAAATCCTTGAAGAAGACAGTAACTTCACTCAGTATCTCTGGAGTACAATCAACATGTTGCAAGTGATTCATCCAGTGATGGCATGAGTATGCAAGATGTGCGGGAATTGCCTCGTCCACCCGATCAGGTAGGTCTGAGATAGTAGTGTTGCGGACCCGAGAGTCTTCGAGATCACAGATATTGAACCTGAGCATTTTCCGCATGCATGCAAGCAATGCCTGCCCAAGATAGAGTGAATGTCGGGGTAGGATCTCGACATGGAATATTGAGCTGCGAGCCTCGTCGAGTAGGAATTCACAGAATGAGGCTTGAAGTGGACTATACAACTTCTCTTCACCAACCACACCATCCAAAAATGACCCCAAGCGTTCGATAGCATCCCGAATATCCAGAGATTCAACCAAGAGGGCCAAAATGGACCTAAGAGATAATGGCTCCTTGAAGGAAAGTGCGACCGCCATCACCTCGACGAAGTGATGCCGCTCATCATCCGTCGCGTACTGGTGCTTGAGTATAGTTCCATAAAGTTTGTCGAGTGGACGGATATCTTCACTGGCATCCATTTCGATGAGAATTTTGAATCGCTCACGTATGCTAACCCCTGCAGTATCATCATCAGATCCTTTGATGAAGTTGCATGCAATACAAGCCCATTGAAAGTGTCCCTGAGAACGTCCGACTAGTAATCGACACCATTCCTGGCCTGGCCAGGAATATTCGAGTTCTGTGTATGGTGAAAGTAAATGGATGATCAATTTCTCAATATCCCTGTCGACAATATCCCTAGGGATGTCACCCATTCGTTTATGGAGGACCTGAGACACAGGTAAAAGTCCGACAGAGTTGAGATTGTCAGCTCCTGAGCGCAAGGTGATGAGGAAGCGGAAATTGGGCGGAAAGGTGTTGTTTGTGATTTGTTCGAATATAACAGGTAGAGTATATCGATCGGATGGATCGCCACTTTCATCAAAGGCATCGATGACAATGACTAAGGGCCCAATAGTGTGGAGTTGTTGGCTAGGTTCTATGATGAGCCTCTCGAGTTGCTCCAATGGCGATTGCGATATGTGAAGCGCCAGCTTGTCGTTCATGACCTGCGAAAGAGCGGAGTTGTAATGTGGATCAAGGTCGGCGAGATCACGTGCAATGGTAAAGAACAGATTTCCCGGATTGCGGTTCACGACTTCAGCGCCAGAGAAGTACGACCCTAATCGCCCTTGTTCATCGTACAATTGGGCGATCGTCCGAGCCACTCCCGTCTTCCCTGATCCGCTGACACCAGTAAGAACGCAGACTCGTGGAGCGTCTTCATCGGTACTGTTGACCATCTCGCAGATTTCTCTAACCGACATTTCACGTGTTCCCGGAAGGCATCCCTTTTCCAATCGAATTTTCTCTCTCTTTGAGCGTGGGACGTCGCCCAAATTGATGGATTCCGCTATATTACGGTTCAATGAATAGTGAAACACCGTCTCGACACATCCGACATACCAATGCTCCCGACACCATTCATCATACGAACGACGGTGTTTCCCGCCTGTACTTCGACTCCCTCTAAGAACGCAGTCTTCAGTTGCCGCAACCTACTCCCATAAGCGATAATTTTTCCATCGATATCGTAGATCGCATATTTTGCCGGTAGAGACACTATAAGGAGAATCAGTAGTGGTCGCCATGAAGTCAAAGAACGAACAGAAGTCATGACGCTTGGCACATTCAGTAATGAAGTACCCGCACTCCGTCACCTGCTGAATCAGAAGCGTCATGGTCTTCATGTGTTCTTTCATTGTCTTCGAAGGATTCGCGTCATCAACGAACTCGAATGCATCGTTCATCATGGCTGCTAAGTCTATGATCTGCTCATGATAATTTGCTTGGCTCACGAGCACCTGTATGAATGGAAAGCGATGAGTCATAGCAAAAACATCAAGCGACCAACAGACCTTGTCTGCAGCCAGTATTACAGACGAGGCTAGTGATACGTAGTGGTGAAGCTGTGTGGCATTCAGACCATGTAAGCGACAGTGAATACCAATGTACCTCTATGATGTCGACCACGGCCTCCTCCAGAAGCTTCATCTTCTGCAACAAACTGTTCCATACGATCTCGAATCTGTGTGACTGCTGCTGGTTTATTTCAACATCTGTAACGTCTACAAGTTGGTGTTCATCTGTACGAGGGTCCGGGGGTGACTCGGCGGTCAACGCAAACCTGATTGTGATTGCGGTGCGGTCGAACCCTTGGGAGGTGTCTCTGTTAAGAGTGTCCTCGAGCACTTTGGTCCGGAGCTCGCATTAGTGAGAAAAAACGACACAATATATAACGCTCGTACCACCACCCTTCAATTTGCTTAATATCCCGCCGAGGGTGTCGGTGAAGGTACCGATCAACACGTCACTTCTAAAGCGGTACTTCTGGTGAACATATACATGGAGTTCAGAACTGTCGTTCCCATCACTGACGGTATTCAGCTGTCAGACGTAAAACAAGGAACATGTGCCTAACAAATGGATGATTTCATTCCAAAAAGTGCGATTGTTCGCTTCCTTGGCGCTGTCGGTCGACTGTGAGGCTTCGCCCATAGAAAATTGGACGTAGTAGTTCCTCGCGAGTGAGAGTGTAATTTGGCGCTGCTCCTGAGTGAGCAGTTCGATGTCTGCCGGAAGAAACTTTGCTCGCATGCGCCCGAAGAGAGAGTTAGGCTCAAACCTTTGATAGTAATCGATTTTACCCTAGAATAACGTTAGCGGGCTCTTGACGAGATCCTGAACACACATACATTGTGCTGTGGACTTGATTGAGTGTATCCATGGTGTTATAGACGAAGTCGATGAGAGAGAGCAGCAGTCACTGCCAAAGCCTGCCAAACTCCGACCAAATCATGCTCGCTTCACGGCTTCAAGTACAGTACATTCATGTGTGCAGCGAGGCGAACAGTATCGACGCGACTGACGAGGTTGGCGGTGAAAGCGAGCCCGTACCACAGCGTGGTGACGCTCTATGAAGCGACGAGCGATACCGTCAAACGTGAACAAGACGACCTCGAAGCTCATGACGCCAAGCCGTCCGTATCTACCTCACGACGGTCGCGTCGCGTTCGCGTCAAGCAAGAGCCCAAAGATTTGGATTCAGAGACACCGACGCTTGCGCCCGACACAAGCCAGGGGAACGCGAAGCCCGAGTCCGGGACCGGTCCTCAGCTCAAGCCCAAGTCCAAGGGTCGAAGCAAGTCTAAAACTGCGGCGCGTGGTCTAGACGCACCGCATCCCACCCCGGACAAGTGGGAAGATGTGTACGCTGCGATCAAGGAGATGCGGTCGCGTGCTGTCGCGCCGGTAGACACAATGGGATGTGACCAGGCGCAGTATGGGGAACAGGATCCCAAGGTCCTTTTTTCATTGATAGGTTCAGTCTTGTTCTCACTTATGTATGACAGAACCAGCGCTTTTCTACGCTCGTGTCGTTGATGCTTTCCTCGCAGACCAAGGACGAAGTGACAGACGCGGCGGTCCGGAGACTACGCACCGCACTCGGTGGGTCGCTTTCCGTCCAAGCCGTACTAGATGCGGACGACGCCGTCATCTCGGATGCCATCGCCAAGGTAGGGTTCTGGAGACGAAAGACGCAGTGCGTGTCGCCTCCATCCCTCTTATTCTGGTCTCGTGCGACTTGACGGTCGTGTTCGGAAGCTAGGTACATCAAGCAAACTGCTCGACGGTTACAAGAAGATTTTGACGCCGACGTGCCCAAGACGGCAGACGAGCTGTGTTCTCTGCCCGGCGTAGGCCCCAAGATGGCGTATCTGGCGCTTCAAGTAGCATGGAATCTGTACGTCCGACTCTATGGATTCGGATTGTTGTCTGCACCTGCATCACGCGTAGAAATGCTGGTATCGGTGTCGACGTACACGTACACCGAATCACGAACCGGCTAGGATGGCACGCTCGACCAACGAAAACCCCCGAAGAGACGAGGTGGGTATCCGTTCTCCCTAGTCCATCTTTTGTTATCCAACTGGAACATGGCAGACTCAATCTCGAATCGTGGCTCCCTAAGGTATTGCATGGCGACATCAACCACATGCTTGTCGGGTTTGGACAGGTGGGTGCCTTTGTGTCTCCCCTTTTCTTTTCTCTATGCTGATGCCTCTCTCCTCCTTCCCAGACTATCTGCTTACCCGTCGGCCCGAAATGCGGCGACTGCACGCTGAGCGCCGCTGGTCTCTGTCCGAGTGCGCAGCCTCCCCGGAGCCGTGGTGGGACCAAGACGAAGAGCAGAGCGCAGAAAACTGCACCCCAAAAGCGGTCCGAGCCGACGATGGGCGAAGTGGAGGACATTGAGGGCGCTGGTCCCCAAGTCGAGATTGAGATGGAAGAGGCCGGTCCCATCAAGGGAGGGACTGAGGTATAGATAGATACCGACATTTACTCCAGGTGGGGTTTTGGCGGTGTACATCTGTTGCAGGACCGCGATCTATTCTTCTTTCCTTTTCCTCCCCTCGAAGTACTACAATGTGAAAGACACAAGCACAGACGTGCAGTCTCATCTAATGCTATACCAGCTTCTTTCATTTTTCTCCAAATCTCCGCGCTCTTTCGTCGTTTTACGCCAGATTCATCGCCATGTCCCAAAACTCCTTTTCGAGACGGACACACCTCTCCCAGATGGCCAACCACTCGGCATACCGCGCCGGCGAGGGCGGGTCGGCAGCTGCCTGGGCCTCCATCTGTTCTGTGCGTGCAGTCAAAGAACATCAGTACCCCTCTCGACCCCATGGAGTAAAGAATGCAAGATGGGAAAACAAAACGCCTACCGAGACCGATAGCGACCGCGTTCTGGAACGCTTCCCCTGCGTAGTCTTCCATCCACTTGAGGTAAGGGTTGCCCTGCCACTTCACCCACGAGTCGGGCCGCGTAGCCTCCTTTTGGAGCCAAAGACCGACCTCGCCGTACCCGAGCAGGCACGCGGCAAGCGTCATCAACAACTTGGTCGTGTCTCCTGTAATGGAAAGCCGGCGAACGACGGATTCAAAAAAAAATTCTCATTTTGGGTGGCGAGGATGGGGTGGGTGGAGCGCCACATTACCTTGTAAACCAACGTCGAGGAGAAAGGCGCCGTACGCCGTTGTCGCTGGAGATTCGGCCGTCGCCTCCAGCTCTTCCAGGCTGATGCCAAATTGAGCGCAGTAGGCAACGTGCATGGAGGTCTCGGACGCAATGTTGGACGTCACCTTGAGCGCGGACCACATGGGCTTGAAATCGTGGGACTTGGTTGCGAGCAGCCTAAAGAAGGGTCATGTGGAGGTGGGTAACAGTAGCGCAGGCAAACAGGATGAATGAACGACACATACGCATATGCCCTCGAATAATACTTTAGGTAGTGATAATCCTGCCTGAGCGAGGGAGTCAAAATCGAGCCCCAAGATATAGAAAGATGCGCGTACTTTATGAAGTGAATAAAAGATGCTCTGTCGAGCGTGCCTTTGCCTAATTGCACCACGAACGTGTGCTCTACAAATGATTTCCACAGGTCTGCCGTGTTCTGGATAAACTGGGACACCAGCGGGTATGGGTGCCCAAGCGTCCTCCTATATATAAAAAAAAGTTCCAGTTCCAGCGCGCACATAATGCATCAAGAACAGGAAAGCACTCACGGCTGAACGACAAGCCCAGTCACCGAGTGGAGGTGATTCAGAGGGCCGTATCCCTTTCCGATGGTTGGTGCGGTCTCAATGCCGAGATGGGTGAACGACGTGGCCTGCGCGGTCGCTTCTTGCACTGCAACGTGTAAGGGTGGAAATACCTTTGCATCGACGACGACGACGCTCACCTGACAGTCCGTTCGCAAGGGCACATGCGAGCGCAGCGCTGAGCGTGCATCCCGTCCCGTGTGTACTCTTCGAGTGCAGCCGCGGACGGGGGTACAGCGTGATCGTCCTGACGTTGCGTTGACAAAGCACGTCCACGATGAGCTCAGTTTTCTGTGCCGTCTTTCCATGCTTGTAAAGGATTTCCATGTTCTCTCCCGGGAGAAAGGCAGGTCTGACGTCCAACACGACGCCCTCGGGAACCTGAGCAGTGCGAATGTCGTCAAACGAAACGGCGACGTGCCCACCTTTGAGCAGGACGGCGTCAGATCCGTATTCCAGCAGGCTCTGCGCTGCCGCAAGCATGTCGCCGAGCGAGGCGATACTGTGGTCGAGAGGGGTTCGTCCTTTGAGCAATAGCTCTGCCTCGGCTTGGTTCGGCGTGATGACCTGCGATAGCGGGAACAGCTCTCTGATGACGGACTCGACCGCGTCCGGTTGCAACAAGACGTGGCCCGACGTCGACACGCACACAGGGTCGCAAACGAGCGGGACGCGTCCGTGCGTCTCAAAGTGCGCCTTGAGTGTCGACGCGACCACGCTCGTGTTCTCTGCGGTGAATAGCATCCCCGTCTTGATGGCGCGCACGTCTATGTCGTCTAAGATGGAGCGTATCTACAGCGGACGGTAGGTGGGGACGAAAACGTCGGATGGGAGAAACGACCACGAGCCTGTTGTACGACAAACTCGGGCGGCGAGCCATGGACCGCCTGAACTCCCGTCGTGTTTTGAGCCGTCAGCGCTGTGATGGCACTGGTACCATAGCACCCATGCGCTGCGAACGTCCTAAGATCCGCCTTATCAAAGCCATCGAGAATGGCTCTGGACGGCGTGTCTGCCAGCTCACCTGTATCCCAGCGCCGCCGCTGGAATCTGAGCCGGCTATGGTCAACACGGGTGTGACTTTGGTCATCATGCAGAAGCAAATCCGTGACTGCCAGGCTTTGGCGAGAGACGGTTGTTTATTTCCAAGGCTCTTGCCAAACACCCCGAATCGGAAACACCTCCAACATCATCATGTCCTCCTCCTCCGACCTCGAGACGGGCATCGCCCGACAAGTCCTTCAAAAAAAGATAAAGAAGACAAAGAAAAAGGCCAAGCAGACCGCACCCGTCGCAGACCCGGTCTCCGTGAGAAACGAGGGCGACGACCCCCACTGGGCGTATGCACCCCCCGACGGCGCCGTGCTGCTCGACCACGCTGTCGACGCCGGCCCATTCGAGTGGGGCGCCATCAAGGACGACGACGACACCGAGATATGGCTCATCCGCGTTCCAGATTCGGTACGCACGCCCGGATTCCGTGTACGCCGTGTGCTGAAGCTGGACGGGCAATGGCAGGTCAATGCGAAACACCTCGACGGACTCGAGATCGATGCGCCCTCGTCGTCGCACACATCACGCATCGGGGGCATCACGCGCAAGACGGCGTCGTACGACGTCTGGTCCATCGGTGACGACGACGTCGAGGTCGCCACGCGGGACGAGCTCGGCGCGCTCACCTGTCTCCTCCCCCGGAAGAAGAAAAAGGGGAGACTGTACATCGGTAACCTCTGCCATTCCGTGCATACTTCTCTCTTTTTTATTGGGCTGAAATGCGGTACGAGGACAGCCCCGAAGCAGGTTGCACGACGTATCGTCGTCGCGGCGCGCCCATCCGTAGCGACGTCCCTAGAGCATCAGCCTGTCGTGTGCCAAAACCCGCCTCGTCCGTCGCATCCAAAGGAGATGCTCAAACATGCGTTCGTACCTTATGGTGCGCGGTCGTCGCGGACCCGCTCGGAGGACGTGTCGATGGATGCGGATGAAGTCGTGGTCATACAAGATGAGCCTGCCGAGGTGTTACCCTCACCCAAGGACAAACCGGCAAAGACAAAAGACTCCAAGGGAAAGAAGCGTAAAGTCGAAGGAGAGTCGCCCCAAAGATCGAAAAAGCATAAAACGAAAGCTACCTAGACACCATCGTATGTGCAAACAGAATGTTATTAGGCTCTGGGTGGCGCACATCTTTCCATACCAGCTGAGGAGATAGTACAGTGATAGCGGACGAGCATGACGTTGCAAAGCAGAGTACACGTGAAGGCGAAGGTGAGTGGATGATCATGAATAATAAGATTAGGGTCAAAACCGTGAGGAATGCATCCCGCAGCCTGCCAGACAGTCATCCTACGTCCATCTCGTCTCCCTGTATAGCATTCTGATGTGTAGTAGTCCGTGAACTGCTATCAACACCATTCGGCTCCGGCGACCTCTGTGCGTCGCGATTAACGGTCACGTTTAATCCTTCGTAGATGCTCTTCTGAGGGAGGCCCCAGATCCGACCCGGACATGTCCGTTCCTTCTCGCCAAAGACATTTCCTACCGTTGTGACCCACTGCCGCCTCGTCTCGACCAACTGCTTCAACTGATCTGGAATCACCAAATGGAGGTCATCATCGGGGCCGAGACCAAGTGCGGAAGGCGGTGGTTTCGGCACCTCGACAGAAGTACTGCCGCCATTGACGTTACCGTTCACTTCGGGGACCTTTTTCTTCTTCTTTCCGAGTTTCGGAACGTCCTTTTTCTGCAGTTTACCGTAAAGCGCGAGGATGCTCTTATCGAGAGAGTCTCGAAGTTCCAAGTATTCTTGGTACCCGAGACGGTCCTTGACTACGCCTATTAAGCGCTCCTTCCGAGCCTTGTTCATGGCTACCACCGTTCGGAGTTCGTCTTGTGCGTGACGGAGTGCGGTGGCAATCGGATCATCCACCCTGGCGGAATAATCGGGCTGGAAGAGTCTCGGGTCAGAGAAAAGGAAATTGCAAAGTGTACATCCATATAATTTACCGGCTCCCCCAACAGGCCATGAAACCGCATCGTGTCTTGGATTCGATCCTCCAGGTCGGCGACGTTCACCTTTTCTCGTCTTGCCGCAGCAGCGCCGGTGCCACCAGGTCGTCCCTCCATGGCGTCTTCGGCCGCCTTGACACCTTTCCATGATGCAACCGCATCCTGGATGGGGAGTAGGGCACTGATCAATCGTTCTGTGAGTGGACCATGACTTCGTTCCTCGACCGAAAGATCTGACTCTGCGAGTGTCGAAGGATCCCACTTCGGGAGAGGCACGCCGTCAGCGGTTCGGTGGGATGCAAGCCCGGGTAGCGGAGCACCATAGAGGTCGGTATCCGTTTCCTCCCACACGTCCAGATAATGACGACCGCGCTTGGGCATGACGTATGGTTCTACGTCGTCCCCCACAAACTCGAGAAAGCCGAGATCTTCTTCCTTTATCCCTCGTATCCACGGTTCAATGCTCGTGTAGAACGTGTTCACCGGAATTTGTGACGGTTGCTTCAGTTTACTGAAGTCCTCCGTCACGTCTGTCGGCTGACTGGGTCCAGGCACTGGTTCTGGGGGTATAGGCGGACGCGCAGGAAGCAGCTGTACGAGCGGTGGAACGGTAAAATCGGGCAGGTGTAATGGCTAATGGTCCGTCAACATAGACCCACCATCAACAGACGAGAAAGACTCACCTTGGCATGGTTGGATGAGGAACCGACCACCTTGGGTTTGGGTGGCAAAGCCAATGGTGCGTGGGTTGCTGGAACTGTCTTGATAGCTTTAGCAGTGTCTGTTGCAGGCGTGGGTTAATTCTAGAATTTGATCGGCGTGAGTATTTACGCCGCACCCTCCGGATCACTATCGTCCTCTCGCTTCCGCTTTTTCTTCTTCTGCTTCGAGTCGGCAGGTGGTCTGAATAGGATTCCGTCAGAAGACCGGCGTGGACTAGACGGGTGAAGCGCTCACGGTCGACGAGGGTCCTGTGACGCCTTGGTGGATGCGAGGGCTGATGCCGGTATCGAAGAGGGACGAGCCTTGAGGGTGCCATTTATTGTGGTGGTCGGAAAGGACGGTTCATCCGCGTCCGGGAGCGGTGTAACTGGGATGACGAAGACGGGGGCGGGCGAATAGCGATGCCACCGAGATATTGCGTCACACACGTACATGGGTATGGTATGTGTGTAGGACACGAAATGGAATGGTTGCGCGCACATCCAACGGTCGCACAATTCGAAACAGATTAGATATATGACAACAAAGGAGCGATAAGGCGAAGGAGAAACGGGGATGAGTATCGTCGCGGGAACAGGATGCAAAGACGTACAGCCGCGCTCTCTGTTGAGCCTTTCCATGGCCCTTGCTTTTCCCTTTACCTTTTCCTTTGCTCTGCGCATAGACTCCTCGATCGACTTGAGGTCATCTCCGGCCTTCTTGGCGCGCTCGAGGGTCTTCTGACGGAGGAGCTGCAGCTCGGAATGAAGAGCGTCGAGGTCCTCTACCGGTGGCACCGTGTCGGACTGGTTTTTGAACAACGAGGAACGGACGGGAGTAGGGAGCGTGTACGGTTGGAGCCTGGACGACATGGCGGGGGCGTCGGTGCGCCGTGGCTGGCGAGACGGCAGTGAAGTCGAAGGCGGGGGACGAGGGGAACGACCGACGCGACGATGTGAGGGGAACGTTGTCGCTGTCGTCGACGTCGTTGGCGGTGTCCGACGGGTGCGCTCGAGTCGAGTGCGTTCAGCGAGTGGATCATTGAGCGTCAATGGTTTTGTCGACGATTATGTAATCCATACGGATTCCCACACGGTGAGCTCATCGACCACGACGACGACGAGCGCGCCATGGCCGCCCAGGACAAGCCACCGCCAGGCGACATCGAGCTCGCAGACGTCCAGGCGACGCCAAAGAACGGCCAGTACGACGAAGACGACGAGGACGCTGCCCTCCTCAATGCAGAGGACAGAGAGACCGAGGCTCTCGATGGCTGGGGACCAGCGCGTATTATCGTTCTCGAGGTGCGTCGTTCCATTTGAGAAAGAAACGCGTAACGAGACGTCGTAGAGCGCACCGACCCTCCTGCTGAGTACCATCAGCCTTTTATTCACCGGGGAACTTTTGGACCACGTGTCGGTGAGTACGTTCGTGCATGGCAAGCTTGGGAAGCGCACCAACGCTCGAACAGCGTTGGAAAGCCATGCGTTCCATCGGCGAGCTCATCATGATCGTCCCCGTCATCATGAACCTCAAAGGAAACCTCGAAATGAATCTCTCTGCCAGGCTCGCCACCGCCGCGAACATGGGCGAACTTGACGCCCCAAAACACCGCCGAAAGGTCATCCTTGGAAACTTGGCACTCCTCCAAGTACAGGCAGCCCTAGTGGCCTTCGTAGCAGCTTCCGTGACTGTATTGCTATCCTTTTTTGTACCAGATCCCTCTCCACCCGCATCCTCAGGGAACACTGCACTCAATGCTACCACGCACCTCCTTGGGAGGGCCTCCCGTCCCTTGCCTATCAACACGGGCCTACCAAAGTCTGGACTCGTCGAGTGCGCACCACAATGCTTCGCTTCTCCCCTCGACCTCACTCCTTGGTCAGGTTCGTCATGGTCGCAGCATCGTCAATGCTCTCCGCCTGCATGGCAAGCATTCTTCTTGGATCATTCATGTGTTTTCTCGTCGTATTATGTCGTCATTACGGGCGTGACCCAGGTTCGCACCACATGGGGTTCTCTTCTGTTGCTGATCCCACGTTTTCAGACAATATCGCTCCGCCAGTCGCATCCTTCCTTGGAGATTTAGTCACCCTATCCCTCCTGGGTGTCATCACCTCGGTCTTGATCAACTGGGTGAACACAGTATTGCCTCTCATCGTCGCGATACTTCTCGCATGTTCCGCAGTGGGGTGTGCTGTCGTCGTGCGAGGCAATAGCGTGGTGAAAGACCTCATATGGCAAGGATGGACACCACTTTTCGGCGCCATGATCATCAGCAGCGGGACCGGCATTGTGCTTGACACGTTTGCTTCCAGGTACCCTGGATTTCCCCTTCTCGCGGTCGTAATTAGCGGTCAGCCATTTCTTTTACGTCAAATATCCCCACACCACTCAATCCTTGCAGGTTTGCCGGGCAGCGTGGGGTCTATATTTATCTCCCGTCTATCAACGTCCCTACACGCTGCCGCCTCGCACCTCTCCCACTCTAGGGACACCGGGCCGTCATCGCGTCTCGTCATGACCACGTTCATCCTAGTGACGGTACCGATAGAAATCATCTTTCTTGTCATACTTCACGCTTTCGGCTGGCTCAAGCTTCCCATCTTGTTTGCCATCTTCTCACTCGCATTCTTTGGCTGTGCGGTTAGTGCACCCTCGTCTCTGTGTCCCCTCATGCGCTCTTCTGATTCAACGATCTCCAGGTTTGGATATCCCTCGTCGTCGCGCATTCGCTCACGCATTATCTATGGTCGAAAGGACTGGATCCCGACATGTACGCGTTACCTGTTCACTCTGCGTTGATGGACTTGATCGGCCAGCTGCTCCTGGCGTTGTGTTTCGTGCTTGTCTCCTTGCTAGGCATCACTCTGTAGAGCTTTTCCATCTCGGTCAGTGAGAATACCCCTAGACATTTTCTTCCGTGTTGCATTGATTATTCAAACACGATGTCTTTACCCACACGAGTACATTATGTATGCATGTATATAGACACAACGTGTGATTTAGATCCACTTCGCCCGACCGCAGGAACATCAAGATCCATCGACGTCGAGATCTATAGGTGTCATGGGCTCCTGCCCCGACTCGGCTTCTGCGGCTGCATCAAAATCCATGTCCGTTAACGTTAGGTCTAGTTCCTTCTCTTTGCTTTTCTCTTTCTCTTTATCCTTTTCCTTCTCTGTCGTGGCCCTTCCCCTCGGCTTACGTGCTTTCCTAGCCGTTCTTGATCTGGACGACCTAACCGTCAGACCAGCTGCTGTCCCGTTCTCGTCCGCATCCTCCTCCCCTTCTTCCCGCGCAGCCACAGCGCTCGCGCGACTCCTGGCCCGGCCCCGGCCCCTCCGTCCCGTCCCCCGCGAGCGACGCGTCCCAACGGACACGCGCCTCAACACCGATACTGCCGAGCTCGGCTCCGCATCCACATCATGCTCCCCATCGAAATACTCGTTCCTCGCTATCGTCCGATCGCTACGGCGTTCCCCCGCCAACACCGTCCCCCGCTCCTCGTCCTTCTCCTCCTGCGTTCGCTCCTCGTCTGCGAGCAGCCCCTCGAGGTCAGGCGGGATCTCTTGCATCGCGACGCTCGGCGCGCCCTGCAGGTATCGCAGCTTGTTCCGGATCCCGATCGTGATCTTCTGCAGCGACGCCGGCGAGTTTTGGTTCTCGACGTGCCCGGTCAGAGGCGGGTGCAACTTCCACTGCGAGTCACGGAAGAACGCGTCGTAGACCGTCGCAGGGAGCTCGTCGGGGATCTCGGCGCCGACGAGCACGGCGGTCTCGTACGTCCAGCAACGACTCACGTTCTTGATCGTGTACCCGCCGCCACCGACGACGAGGAGCGGCACGTTGAACTTGCGCACAAAGTTGACGCATTCGCCGTGCGCGGCGATGGAGAGGTTGAATGCTCCTAATCTGTCGCAGCCGAGAGAATCGGCACCGCACTGGAGGACGATCGCGGTCGGTCGGAACGCGGTGACGGTGTCTTCGATGACAGTCTTGAAGACGGTGAGGTACATCTCATCGTCGATCCCGTCCTGGAGCGGGACGTTGAGGCAAAAGTGTTTGCCCAGGTTGGCGCCGTTGTCGTCGAGCTTGCCCGTTCCGGGAAAGAACTCGCCGGTGTACTTGTGAAACGAGACGGTCATGACGCGATTTGAGTGATAAAATGCGAGCTCGACGCCGTCGCCGTGGTGAATGTCGATGTCAATGTAGAGTACCCTTGGGTGGTATCTAAGCGAATCGTTGAGAGGAACGCTAAAGGGATGACAATTGTTTCTTTCACCTGAGCAGCTCCAGGATCGCGAGGACAATGTCGTTGACGTAGCAAAAGCCACTTGCTTCTCCCCGTTTCGCGTGATGGAGGCCACCAGACCAGTTGATCGCGGTGTCGCAAGTACCAGCGCAAAGCTTGCGCGCACCCGCGAGCGATGCGCCGGCATACATACGACAGAATTCATACATGTCAGAAAATATGGGACAATCTTCGACGCAATTGAACGTGTCGATCAAATGTCGCATGTCATTTTGATTACCCGGAGTCACCCTATGTGATCGTGTTCTCCAAAGGTAGTACGTCACACGACGTGCGGGACCCTCACCTCGAGAGAAATTCGACATAGTCGTGGTCGTGATACATCTCGAGTTCTGCCTGCGTTGCAGGCCGTGGGTTATACATATGGTGGATCTGCTTGTCTAGACCGTAACCCATGACCAGCGCGTTCGTGAGCGTCAGCCGGTGCGGTTTCATCGGGTGTCGTTCCTAATCAAGACACGCTCATGACCGGTCCTGGAATGCGCGAGAATATGAACGTGTGCGTACCCCATAATGATATTCGCCAACGCCTTTTGGGAAAAAGTAGGACACTATCGGGCGCGAATGTGGCTTGTCTTTCATTTCAAGCTTCGGTGCGTGAGGTGGGCGAGCACGGACTTACGTTGACGTATTCAGTGATGGGTTGAGCGGTCCCTAAAGGCCCCCGGTCATCAAAGTACGCGGTGGTCGAAAACGTTGTGGATTGCGCGCTTCGAACCATGCCAGACTTGCTGAATATACGAATGACGAGATATACGTCGTTGCTGGCACTTTTAGCGATCAAACCCTGGCTTGGGTAAGTCTGAGGGTGTTTCACCACTACAGGAGGCTTTCTGGATGTTCCTCGCCTATCTTGTAGGGGATCCTTTGTGGCAACTGTCGTCGAAGATGGGAGAGTGTTGAGCTTATGTAACTCGTGAAGATGGACGTGCGCCTTTCACTCCTTGTCTTCCTGCGTCCATGAGGGCCACTCTGTTCTCTGTCTGTATCTTGGCGTATCTGGCGAGGAATACTTACGCTTCGTCAGGAGACAGGTCTACCGAATTCCAGAATTGCATCTCGACTTGCTACGGTAATCAGTGTCATCCACGGACAACCCTCCCAGTTGACCTTCGTCTGACGCGTTGGACGTGCACGGACGACTGTAAATATGAATGCATGCACATGCTGACAGACGAGGCCATCCTTCTTGGCCAAAGCATACAGCAATACTACGGAAAATGGCCCTTTTGGCGCTTCTTCGGCATACAAGAACCCGCTTCCGTCGCGTTCTCCCTCTGGAACATGTGGTTCCATCTCCAAGGCGCTCGCCAGATCCACAGAAAAATACCCCTGCACCATCCGTTCAGGTCATACTATCTTACGTGGGCGTACGTGAGCGTAAACGCGTGGATATGGTCGACTGTATTTCATACCAGAGGTGAGGGTCGTGCGTCTATTGCCCCTTTTTCTATCTGACTATTTCGTGCGTATAGATTTACCGCTCACTGAGAAATTGGACTACTTTTCTGCCGCGTTAGCTATTCTGTATGCGCTCTATTATACAGTCATCCGCACGGCAAACTTGTATCCTCGGACATCCAAATCTGGAGACAACGGACGCCCGCTACTACGGCTCGGATGGTCTACCTTGTGCATCATTGCCTATTTGTCTCACGTCACATACTTAAGTATACTTCCTCGATTTGACTATACGTACAATATGGCGTTCAATCTCGTCCTCGGCATCTCCCACAACGTCCTGTGGTTGTTGTATTCCCTCCCACTTCCCCTTTTCCAACGGTTTCCATTTGCGCCTGGGACGTACTATCCACGGCATACCTACAAAGCGGGCGTTTTCGTGCTTCTGACCACTGCAGCGACCGCGCTCGAGCTATTCGATTTTCCGCCCTTGGGTCGTGTTCTGGATGCGCATGCCCTTTGGCATTTGAGCACCGCTCCCATTGCCAAGTTTTGGTACGACTTCTTAGTCGAAGACGCCAAAAATGAGGGCTGGCGCCCAGGTCGAAAGTAAGGATGATACGTTGATTTCGTATTCTCGTGGTTCACTCACTAATAAATGCGTTCCAGCTGATGGAATTTGTTTGTCTTGGATATTTGGCCAGGGTGATCTAATAGGATGCAAGATGACATCCAGTGCCTCTGTTTTCGTCTACCTTACGATCAGCGAGATTGCTCAACAAATAAACCCGATTTCATTCCCGAGTAACTATAACGGAAGACATAATAGAATGGTATTCACCGAATGTGCCACCAGGCCATCGGGCTCCAAGGCGGCGCAACGGGGTAATTTGATGCTTCGCCCCCATTTTCGCACTGTAGAGCTTCCGTGCATGGACCAGCGTGGTCACAAACCCTATCAGCCATCCTTTACGCTCATTCAAACACACTTTTCTCACCTTCATCTTGGGTTGCTGATATTGTATCATGTTTTTATCGCACACGATTCCCACCACCCTCCCACGAAAGACTCCAAAAGCAAGAATGGAGATTCCTATCGAATTTTTGGGTCGGTCTTTTTGGCTTTCTGGGTGCGGTCGTTCATTTTCAAAAATGGTCAAGCTAATGGAATGATGGCGCAAGCCCTGATGACCTGAGCGGCCGGTGGTTTGCCGAAGTGCCTCCGTTTCTCCTGCCCTCGACTCGCTGTTCATAACACTGGTGTTATGAAACCTTGCCATGCTGCTCCCGCGCGTTCGACCTGAATTTCAGGTGAGGAGCCAAACGGAGGTCGAAGAACATGTCCTCTGGCTCAGTCTAGGTCGCTACATGTGAAGACATGTATACCGACGCCGTCGGCGCATGCAAACGAGAAGTTCAGGGAGCCGCTAGAAGGGTCGTCTGAGCCCGACTGGTCCGTGGGATCATACACCTCGCTCGTGGGTCACTGATGTGACGCTAGCTGATTAGAAGCCTCCGTATCCCCACCCACCTTTTCCCAACCATATGTCACCAGCGTTTCAGCGGAGCGCACACACATACCACCCCGTCGCTACCTCTACCTATATTTCTGATCATCACACCTAATGATCCACCTTCTCGACGGTCGCAGTAGTGGTGGCCCTGACGAGAGCTTTCGCCGACTCCAAACCGCGCCCACACCCACCCTATCTCCTTACCTGCGCACACCGAGTGAGGTCACCACCTTTGCGCACGGTCTTATCCTTAGAGAGGAAGGTTCGCACCCCAGCCTGAGGTTGCTCCCCCTTGTATACAGACACCGAACCAGGATGCTTCTGCATCCTGGTTCGCCCAAGTCGAGCATGATTTTGACACATGGGATGTCGAACAGCTTGGGAAATTTTTCCCATCCGCTACACATTTAGACCACTAAAATCCATTTAGTTTGACACCACAGATCCATTCTTTCGATATTGAGTATGGCGTTGATATGGTGGCATGTGGTGGTAGGTAAGCACCAGTACGAGTCCCTGTGGCGGCCCTGACGGTCTTGGTTACAACTCACGAATGGTTAATTTCCACTCGTCACCCTCTAACACGTTGTCCGCTGGGAAACCACCTCTGGATACTTCTCTGCGAGTGCTTTTAGAACCTCGAGCACTTCCCCGTAGCCGCCGGATGGTACGCACCACAGGTAGCGGAACGAGCGCAGTTGCCGTGTTTTAGGGGCAATGCTACTCCCACCAATGAGTCTGCGAGGGGGTCGGTGTGTGCGTCAGCAGTCGGATCGGTGCTTTTCCAGCATTATCTGTGAGCACATAGAGTCATTTCCTTCCCTCCTGACCGCTTTACGCACGCCAGATACCCTCAGCGCGCTGGCATGTAGGCAATGAGGTCATCGACGCAAACGCCGCGATAACACTTAATGACAGGTTGCCTGGATACAAGAGTGGGCCGAAGTACAAAATCGGGATCTACAAGATACCACATCCACACCACTCCCTTGCACGCAACCGAGTACCCATGCTCGTCAGACTTTTCTCTGTCGCGGCCCTCGCGAGTACTGCGCTTGCGCAAAACCTCACCATCACCTTACCTGTGGCAGGATCCACGTTGAACGTGTCCACGAACGAGAATTTCATCGTTCGACTCGAGAGACCGGTACGTGCCACAGCCCAAAGTCTTGTCTTTTTTGTGTCACCGACGCCTATGTTGTCTGCGACAAACTGACAACCAACATAGGCATCAGCTGACCCTTCACAAGAAGTCTCCCTCTTGATCGGTGTCTTTCCCTGCCCAGACGGCTGCCCCAGTGAAGGCCTAGGTCACATCCTTTACAGTGGCACCTTCGACCCCCAGCTATCTACATCCGCGGGAAGCTTCTTTCAGAATGTTTCGGTCCCCCCTCCGAACTGGGCTGAGGGGACCATGCAGCTCAACGTCGCACACCTATACCTCCTCGGAGTATGTGTTTCCTCTTCCTTTTCGCCACGTTGCTTGGTTGTAGTGCAATGTTGACGCCTTTTTAAAAGGCGATAACCAACATTGCGAAGTTGGAGCTCACGAGCACTGTCATAAATGTTGTCGGGGCGACCGGTTGACATCCGAATAAACTGAATAAAGAAACAATCTCAGTGTTTCGAGGTTTCCTTGGGGTGTGAGATACGGTATGGGGATTCTACGTTTGGCATGTAGTGTGTTATTTGGGTATCTAGTGTATTTAGTGTGTGTACTGGAAGTCTAGACGAACTTCTCGGAAGTCCTGGTAAGCAAATCCCTCGATGGGTTCCACCGATTGCGATGGCCTGTCACAATTCAGTGTTGCGTCTCAGATTTGAATGCTTCGGGTCTCAGTCCGCTGGGAGACTAACGCAGATCCGACATAACAGAATTATAATGCATGAAGGAATGTCTGGACCACACACAATTGAGAGGATATAATTAGTAACTATTGAGAAGCACAAATGATCTAAGCATTACACCCTCTTGTGACTAACTTGTTTTTGTTTTTATGTCCGCCCTGTTGAATTGCACCATACAATGGATGTAGCCCTTCCTAACCAGGACCTACGATCACACGTCGAAGAAGCTACCATCAATCCTGACTTTGTAAGGCCTGATCGTCTCGTCAATTTTGGCGGCCGTCCTCAGACTCGCCCTCTTGCACATCAGGGAACTGAACGGCCTCGAGCACATATCGACACTATTCTCGAATGCCTCAGCCGGCCCGCTTCACATCCTGGTCGACTTGCTACTTGTGCCTTTGGGGAGCTAATCGACTTAGAGCACGCAAATTCCAGTTTTTGGAAATGCCGAACCTGCGCGCCCATTTTGAGAGCGTACATTCTACTCGGGAGGGCGCGCAGCATGTAAGAATAGTGCATCGAAGTTAGTCATGCAGTATTATAAATTGATGTGTCCCTACACGCCCACGGCAGCGTGAGGCGGTGGATCATAGTCACCGTATTGATTTCCTCGGTGGCAGGATGGGCCCTACAAGTCATCGGACCATCAAATGGTTGACATTGTATCGCGTCGCCACTAAACAGAGGGTTCCGATAAGTTACCTCCACCGTCTATAAACCGGAAATTAAAGAAGGGGGGGTTCCGAACAACATCGCAAGGGTAATCAAAGGGACGAAGACCTTGAGTGGACTCGAAACGAGTGAACACCAAACGACGGCACCTGGCGGGGGAGTGGGTGACTTGAAACGACCAGACTGGAGTGAGCGGTGGAGACTCGTGAAAATATCGGTGAATATAGATTTCTTCAAGGAGAACTAAAACCTAGACCTCCAAAATAACAGACTACCCGGCCACATATTTCTGACAAACTCTTAAAATCGGATTGATGTGGTTATCATTTACTGGGGTCTTACGGTATATCGCTGGTTGGCTTGTACTGCACCGTAGCACTAACACTAAACGGAATGTATTCAGGTGCGGAGTGTTGGACTCGTATCTCCACGAGGCTCGCAAGCGACACGTTGGAGAGATGTGCCGCAGTGCCATGAATGTAGAGGATTGTCGGCCTGTCCCAGGGGGCAAGTCATGGACGCGCGAGACGTGCTCTTTTGAAGAACATCCATGAAGCAGATCAAGATCGAATTGACGTCCATTCCACGGCGGGTATCGCTAGTCGATGGAACTCGCAGACTCGTATGTTCAGGTAGACCGGCCTCAGGCTTTTCGCAATGTCGTCTGTGAGCCTTGCCATCGCTTTTGGGATCGCATTGCCGTTCCTGTCCAACCCGACCAGTCTTGTGAACGCCCACCCCGCTCTCCAGCAGCTCCAACTGGTTGGCGCGTCGTTGGATGTGCTTGTGTTTACTGCGCCTCGTGCGAGTGATGGATCGCCGCAAAACGAGATTGTGCAGGAGCTGAAGAGCTTGAAGGGTGTGCCAAGAGTCGACGTGTTTGAGCCACGTATGCGGCCAAAGAGAGACGAGTTTTGAGTAGTTGACGGTGTAACACTTAGTTGCTGTATAAGGCCTACGAAGTGGGACCTTGTCCGTCATCGATCTGCCAGTATGTCGAAACTGCGCATCGCGTTCGTCCACCCAGACCTGGGCATCGGTGTGTCCTTTGACCTTTGCGGCAAAGACTCGTTCAAATTTCTCCAGGTGGCGCTGAACGACTCGTCGTCGACGCAGCGCTCGGGCTCCAGTCACTCGGCCATACCGTCGACATCTATACCTCCCACCACGACCCGGCTCACAGTTTCGACGAAACCTGCGATGGTAAACCCGTCCTACTCTCGCTTGCCTTCTTCCTTTACCACCTCTCTTTCTAACCCAGGTACCCTGCGCGTGCACCATGTCGTCTCGCCCTTTCCCCGCGCCTGGAGAGGCAAATTTCACATTCTCTTTGCCCATGCGCGCCAGCTCCATCTCGTACTGACACAATCCCTATTTCGCTTTTCCCCGCCAGAGCACGACGTCTTCTTCGTGGACCAGCTCTCGACATGTATTCCCCTCCTTCGCGCGTTCACCGGCAAACGCGTCCTATTTTATTGCCACTTTCCCGACAAGCTCCTCGCACACGGTACCTTTGTCGAAGGTGCTGTTCGCAAGAAAAACATCGGGGTGCTCAAAGCTTTGTATCGCTACCCGATGGACTGGCTGGAGGAAGTGACAACACGTAGGTGGTATCTCCGTTTCAATTGCTCTTTATTCATGCGCTCGTCTCTGTAGGACAGGCTGATACCCTTGTTGCCAATTCCGAGTTCACCGCGCGCGTGACGGCCACTCATTTCACTTCCATCACAACGAGCCTCAAGGTCGTCTACCCAGGCATCAACATCCAGGCCTATCAGGCACCCATAGACCGGACAGCCTCAGATATCGTTCAAATCACATCGTAAGACGTGCCCTGCACGGTGTCCGACGCTGCTCACATAGTTTGTGAAGACAGCGACCGACGTTGATCTCGCTGAACCGCTTTGAAATGAAGAAGAATGCAGTGCTCGCCATCGATACGTTTGCTCTCCTTCGAGATAGAGCCTCAGTGCAGCACTTATCTCGCAACATGCGCCTCGTGCTCGCAGGTGGGGTTCCGCGTGCACAGCATGTTCGACTCCGCTCATTCTCTTATAGGTGGCTATGACCCCCGCCTGGAGGACAACATCCACACCCTGAGCGGTCTCGTCGAACGTGCACGATCGAGCAACCTCTCGTTTAATGTCATCGCGCCACCGAAATCCAAAATCGACGTACTCTCGTTCACGGGCACGACCGTTGACGAACCAGACGTGCTGTTCCTCTTGAACTTTACCACCATGCAACGGTCCGCGCTGCTTCAATCTACTTCCACGCTCGCGCTCCTGTACACGCCAGCGAACGAGCACTTTGGGATTGGACCCGTCGAAGGCATGATCTGCGGGCTGCCTGTGCTAGCATGCGATAGTGGTGGGCCGACGGAGAGCATCGTGGACAAGCCGCCCGAAAAACGCACGGGATGGCTTCGAAAGCCCGATCCCGCTCTCTGGGCGGACGCGCTCGAGGAGATATGTCGCATGGACGAGACGGAGCGGGCATCGTTGGCAGACCGGTCCAAGTATCGGGCCGAGACTGTGTTTGGGATGACATCGATGGCCAAGGAGCTCGAGACGTTACTGACGGAGACGGTGGAGATGGGCCCGGTGGAGATGGGACTGGTGAAAGGGATCGGGTTCGTCTGTGCTTTTCTGGTCGGACTTATTCTTGCCGTGCTGTCTCGTCGTTATTCGTGATCTGATTCCGTGCATGTTTTGACGGTCAGAAATCAGCTGGATGGGACGGCATAGGTGAACTTCCACTGCAAGGTGCATCATACTTGGCCCGCGCAAATCATGACTTTACACAGCTTCTCCTCATTGGCTCATCCTTCCCCGAAGCGTCTCATTAGTCATTCAAAACTTGCAGGTTACAGTGCGGGCTTATACCAGTCTTTTTTTTGTGATGAACGTAGTCCTCATTTAGTAGGCTCCACATACACGTCCATTGTGTTTGTGACATCGGACTCGTTGCATGCTCTGGTAGACCTGTCTCTCTAAGGTGCCTTTCTCGACCTGGGCAAAAATGTGCACTAGCCGTTCGTTTTGCAGTCCGAATCACAGGGACCAATCACGCCCGGGAGTCTCATTCCTTCATACATACTTGGAAATCACTGGGTGATCAGGTGACCCAGAGGACATAACCGTTCTTGAAATGTGGAAGAACGAATCACAAAAGACATGTCCAACACCACTGGTGAGGGCATCTTGGTGCGTCCTGCCTTCTCGAACGATTTACAAGTCAGGTAATCCAGGTGCGATTGGAGTGCAACCCAAGCCATAGTTTTACATATATAAACATTTACAAAGACTTACCAAACCTCGCTACTCGTAGTCACACCCCAGTAGCTGGTGTTCATATTCGCGTTTGCTTTCTACCAAGGTCGGACTCGCTCATACTGCCTATCCAGTCTCATCGTTGGGCGTTGGGCATGTATATTAGTCATGACGCGTGATTGCAAAGTCTCTGAACCAAGTATACTGTTGATTTGGCGTCGCATATTCCTTTCCGTGGCCTCCAAAGAAGGTGCTTGCGCGTGGGTGAGCATCAGGTGAATGTAATCGTCTCAAGGGTACCATACCTGAAGAAAAGCCCGAGGAACTCCACCGGCTGTGGAGCATCATCTCTATAAAACATGTCCGTCCGATTGATTATCGTCCAACCGTCGACCGACAACATAAACACCCCGTCGTTTTGTCCTGGCGTGTTCAGAATGACGTTCTGAGAGAGATGCGTCCAATCGCCAGCAGTGAAGTTGAAGGAACCCCGACCGATGGAGAAACCGTACGTCACGTCGCAAACAGACGCAGCGTCCGCACACAATGCCTCAGACTGCTTATCTTTTGGAGCATACTGGCGGGGACGTGATCGATCCGACGCAGTTAGAAAAGAGAGGAGGAGAAACTTGATCATCGATCAGGGTACATACCAAGTAGAGTTCCCCAGCGCCCTGAGGACGCCACATGAGACGCGTGCTAAAGCAGTTTCGAGCCGAGGCACCACCAGAGCACCCTGTATGTCCTCCAAATAAGCCCGGCAGCTTTCCCCCCTTGACCCAATTGAAACCCGCCGGGAAGAAAACGCTATACTTCAATGTGACATTGCGCGCGCCGGACAAATTCAGCGGGGTCGCGTAGAAATCGGCACCACCCTCGGGCTTGCTGCCTGGGTTGACGGAATGGGCTGGATAGACCAGCTGTAGGATCGTGTACGGAGCGGTGGTGTCTGGCGACTCTAAGAGGGAAGGTTGGATAAATTTGGCGGAGGGGGCAATAGCTTGTACAGGAATTTGAGCTACAATGTCGAGATTCCGTTGGCCGCTTGGAAAATATGTGACGTTGAATGTGGAAAGATCAGCCATCCGCTGTGGTGAGGCCCATCGGGTTCGGTTTCCCCAGGAAGCGGTCGGGGCTAATGTCGTAGTTGCAGTTGCAGTTGCGGTTGCTGTCGTGATCACCGTAACGGTAGGGGATGACGGTGACACTGCGTCGATAGTGGTGGTCTCGAACTTGGTAACGATCTGAGTAATAAAGACGGTGATGGGGATAGGGGATGGCGTAAACAAGGCCGAGGAAGATAAAATGGAAGGAAGGGTAGAAGATGGAATGGAAATGACAGAGTCGGCGGTCGATGAGTTACTGGACCAAGTACCAGGTGGAGATGCACTGCTGGTGAGACCCGGAAGGAAAGTCGACGCGACAGTTGGTCCAGAGTTAGTAAGAACGATGTTTGGTGGGTTGGTCAATGTGGTGAACAACGAGGATGGACCTATATCAGTGGTGTTTTCAGTTGCGTAGGATGACAGTTGAGTTGGACTTGAATTGGCAAGAGTCAGTGCAAGAGCCCGAAGGGCAATCACTGGCAGCGCCAGGAAATGGAGACCCGCGATCATTTAGTATTGC
The DNA here is from genome assembly GCA_038088995.1 of Guyanaporus albipodus. Classification (NCBI taxonomy): domain Eukaryota; kingdom Fungi; phylum Basidiomycota; class Agaricomycetes; order Boletales; family Boletaceae; genus Guyanaporus; species Guyanaporus albipodus. The sequence goes on from JBBPKA010000123.1 coordinate 39,684, forward strand.
AGAGAGATATGGTCAACGTCGCAGCATTGAAGAACGATCACCTTGAGGAGGGTGATGCGAGCTCAGACTAGGTACCACTTCAAATATATTGAAACCACCGTCGCAGGCTGGACAACTCCTAAACAAACTCCTATAGCAATTAATGATATTTGACCATGAGGTCGTCGAGGCCGTAGGTTTTCTCGGGCATGATAGGTACACCACTAGTTAAAGGGACTCACTTGCAAGTACTAAAATGGCCCATTACCGAGTCGTGCCGCATCGACGTGACGAATAATTTTGGATCCAAGAACCAAAGTTTCGTTGTGGCCTCCTTGCGTCGTCATGAAGCCCTACTAGACACGGATGAGCACGGTCCACGATGAGGAACCTACATAAGTTGGTACTCCTGCTGAACCTTTTTTTGGAGGGAGCCCACTGCTGCACCACGACGAGAGAGGATTATGTAATCGGGCAGTACCCTCTCGAGTCCCAGCTGGCCAGATCTCTCTTTCTCATGTTCATGCACCTATCGCTGTTCAAGGGCTCATGATTTTAGACGTATTCCCAGTCACGGTCCGCCTTTTACTTGCCTCGTTCTTTTGGAAAGAGAACGCCTTTCAGGCTCAGACACCTCGTTTGTCGTTTCGCTTGCGGCACCAACATGCAGTCACGGACTCATTGCGCGTGGTCTTCTCCGACGTCGGTCGATCGCAGCTCATATCGCATTCGCTAAGCACACCCGCAGACCCGTACACCTACAATGTAGACACCTCACGGCTTTTCACCCACCGACCCTCGTCACACGCTGCCTTTCAGGACGCCCGCCTTCGCTCGCTACGCCACGGACAGACCGATGGTACTCTCTGGCATTCAGAGGAAGTGCTTGGTCCAGATACCGCAGATAGGGAAACGTTGCTCTCGCTTGCCAAGATGTGCAACAATGCCTACACCGCAAGTCCTGGTGCGGGTTGGTACGGCGTTGACGGTTTCAACAATGCAAGTCTTATTTTGTGTGTCTTCCGTCTGCAATCTGTGCTCATTATTTGCGCAGTCGATACCTGTGGGATGGAAACCCGACGATGATGGCCTTCGTGGGCATGTATTCGTATCGGAAGACAACTCAACGGTTGTTCTTTCCCTCAAGGGAACTTCGGCTGGTTGGCTGGCTGGTGGTGGCGGTCCCACGGTACGCAAGGACAAGCTAAACGATAACATGCTCTTTTCATGTTGTTGCGCGCGCGTTGGACCAACCTGGAGTACCGTTTGTGGGTGCTACAAGGGTGCAGGGAAGTGCAGCCAAGAGTGCATAGAAAGCGCACTTCAAGACGATGATTTATATTATTCAGTTGGAGTGGTAAGCAAGTCTCTGTTGAGACAGATGATTGGTCCGACTTGACTTTGTAGAATCTATATAATAACCTTACTTACATGTATCCGAATTCTCACATCTGGGTAATCGGTAGGCATTTGTTCTCTCTGCATGCTAGACATATCGTACCGATTACATCTAAATTTGCAGGTCATTCATTGGGTGGTTCTGTGTCGTCACTCATTGGGGTTACCTTTGGCGCGCCTGTTGTGGCGTTTGAAGCACCGGCCGAGAAGCTAGCTGCTACTCGATTGCATCTCCCGTCGCCAGTGAGTTCGGTTTTCCCTTTTGATTGATAGGATTTTAACATACTTGAAAGCCATCGACTCAACATATCACACATATAATACACACAGCAGACCCGATAGCTATGGGGGTATGTAATGGGGTCACATCCACCTGTGCAATTGCTGGCTACGCGATGGAGACGAGGTAAGCTGGTCACCCGCCCCAACTTGAATTTATCTCCAGCGGTGACTGGGTGATTCCAAGGTGCCATCTCGGCAAGGTCTCATTGTATGACACAGTCACCAAACTCAAGTGGGGAGTAGACATCCGAACGCACTCGATACTTGAAATCATTGAGCGCCTACTGTCCCAAGACTACGAATGGGCCGATGAGCCCCCCTCAGACGACAAAGGGATTTCGCGGTCAAGCTGGCCCTGGTGGGGTGGTGGGGACGACAAGAACAAGGACAAGGACAAGGACAAGGACACCAAGAGGGTGAAGCTGCCGGTGCCCGTGGCGGAGGAAGAGGTGGATTGTGTGGTGCGTTTCTTTCACGATCGTAGGTATGGGTTATACTCACCGTGTTGGTAGGACTGTTTTAATTGGGAGTACGGCGAATGGGAGTAGTGGAGCAGGGAATAGATCGCGTAGAGAGCACTACTCGCAACACATGGTTAGTTGATCATTGTCAATGCTCGGTGTCGACGTAATCTCTGTCGTAGCTGAACTGGACCAAGATCTTTCATTCGCTCGTGCATGTTGGCTGCGTTTATTGTCAGCATGGTGCCTGCTTGGAAACGTACCCTCTTATCGACTCACATCCATGCTACCTCAGTACTCAGCGCACTAGCAAATGGTGTACATATGTACATACCGAATCGAGCTGCCTTGGCAGGCTGTCGGTGTTGTTGGCGATTCGGCTACACGTAGCTCGCGATGACACGTTTCATTGGATGTCGGATGTGCCGACACCGCAGTTTCGCAAGTTGATGCGCGTCTGTCTTCAAGGTCGCACTAGTATGACCTTTCGCCTATCAAAGGCGTTCGATTTGCAGCCCTGGCAATGGACAAAGGCCCAGCAGCTAGATGCAAACTTCATGCCCGTCGCTGGCAAATCGCCCTGGTGGCACACAAAACGACAGCTCGGTCATAATCTGGGGACATGGATAGGATTCCATACAGGTAACACCGTGGCGTGAAAAGTCAATCCGTCAAGATGACGGTGTTATGAAGACACCGCGGGTAGTATTGACACTCCACAACCAACAACGAACTTAAAGACAACTAGCTAGTAGCATCTGTTTATTCACCCTCTTACTACACCGACGAACCCCACCCAGCGTAGTCTTGCACTTGCGTGCTGCACAGCGAAAGAAATGGCATGGATGGCCATTATGGTACTGCACCACCACATCATCTGAAAAGAATGTCACTAGACTGGCGAGCGCTATGTCTTTTTCAATGCCTCTAATAAGTCTATTAGCGGGTAGCACGCATTGTGGCATTAGACACCTGGCAAGCTCGGTAGCTAGGTCTTCTTCCTCGTCGCGAACGAACTCAGGACTAGCTGGTATCTCTGCAGCGGGACCAGAATCTGAGAGCATGCGGGTTGGGCTAGCCCAACCCGTACCCGTACCCGCGAGACCCGTTTGCGGAACACCGCGGTGTGACCCGTGCCCGTACGGAACCTAGGCTATATGTGGATGACGCGATTGAGCCATAACAGTTATGGGTCGCGTCATCCACGCCCCAGATTCGTCTTATTGGCTGTTAACCCCCACCTACTTAAACCCGTTGCAATTCAGCTAACCATTTCTGACCAGACCCTCCACCATTTCCGAATTCCTCCGACATGTCCAGGAACATCTGGTCCCGATTTCAGAAGGCGGAGAGCGACCCAAAAGATAGTGGAGGTGACCTTGATGATATCGGCGAGAAGCAGGTCGTCCAGGAGGACACGAGCCCCAGTGGACTCTCTTTTGAGGAAGGTGCGTCTTTTCATGCTTCTTCGACGCGCGTTCTTGATCCCATGACTATCTGAACAGATACCGCCGGAGGACTTGGCCGTCATCTCGGTGTCACATCTTGCACTCTTCTTATCGTTGGACGTATCATCGGTACTGGCATTTTCTCGACACCATCTTCGATTTTAAATGGGGTGGGTTCCATCGGGGCATCGCTCATGCTCTGGGTCCTTGGATTCGTCCTTTCGTTTTGTGGTCTGTTCATCTGGCTCGAGTTTGGGACCATGTTCCCGCGGAGCGGCGGGGAAAAGGTCTATTTAGAGGCAATTTATCAAAGACCAAAGTACCTCGCCACGGTCGTATTTGCCTCCAATGCAATCCTACTCGGATTCACGGCGAGTGGGTGTATTGTGAGTAAGACGCATGTTGTCTGTGGATCCGCACTGACTGGCTTGGGGCGGTGCACAGGTCTTTGCGAGCAAGTAAGCGACTGAGTTGGAACCCTCAATGGTATGAGTGTCTCAACGTTGTTCCAGCATTCTTGTAGCCGCAGGAAGGGCTGCCACAATTTGGGTCGAGCGTGGCATCGCTCTCGGAGGTGCGGTCTGCTAAGTCTTATCCGGAATGGACATTTATTCATTGTCCTCCCTAGTGATCTTTTTCGTGACCCTTCTTCACGGTCTCACCCCACGCGCTGGCGTGTACGTCATGAACGTGCGCATATTATCATCAATTCGGACGTACACACTAATGAAATGGTTCCTCAGTCATTGACGATGTTCAAAATCATCATCCTCATCTTCATCGTGATAACAGGCTGGGTCGTACTCTCTGGAAAAACCCATATTTCCAATTCCCATACCCACTTTGTTCACTCGTTCGCAGGTAGTTCGCATAGCAGCAGCGATGTGAGCGTTTTCGTTGCGTGATTTATTACCGAGTGCAGTGCTAACCACATACAGTACGCCACAGCGACGTTCAAGGTCCTGAATGCGTATGCCGGTTGGTCGAATGTCAACTACGTGCTCAACAACGTTCGAAATCCGATCCGGACGCTCAAGATAGCTGGACCCCTCGGATTGGGTATCTGCGCCGCCCTCTACATCCTTGCTAATATCGCGTACTTTAGCGCGGCGACCAAGGTGCGCGGTCTGCTCTCCTTTGTGGTTTCCCCCTGTTCATCTAATAATTTAAACTGCGCTCGTAATAGGCAGAGATCAAGTCTTCCGGTGTGACTGTGGCAGCTTTGTTCTTCAAGAATGTGTTCGGAAGATCGGCCGAGCGCGCTTTGAGTGTCTTCGTTGCCCTCAGGTAAGTTACATACTTTTTGTGCATCATTTTTTCATGTCATTGATTCCCTTTGTGACGGACATGGCAATACAGTGCGCTAGGAGTGAGTCTTGCATGTCAGGTAAAGTATACTGTGACTAACATGAACGTTCTAGAACGTCATCACGGTGGTATGTGCAGATGATTTAGTGTTCTCGTCGGTGCTCACAAAGACGAATAGACGTTTGCCGCTTCTCGCGTTAACCAAGGTAAGCATTTGTGTTGATTTCCTAATCATTTTGAATTCACTGTGAGCAGAACTCGCCAAAGAGGGAATTCCTCTTCCTTTTGGTAACAAGTTCTGGGCATCGAACTGGCCAACAGGAAAATCACCATTGCCCGGACTTATTATTCATCTGATCCCTTCGGTGAGTGAATGAGTCTTTATCACTCACGGCAAGCATGCTTATCCGAGCGTGTAGGTCATCGTGATTCTAGCACCACCCATTAACGTCGTATACCCCTTCATATTGGATGTCGAAGGATACCCTTCTCAAATTATCAACTTTTTTATTGTCATCGTATGTCGTCCACCTTCATCTTTGAATCCCTCTTCCAATTTCTTGGTAGGGTCTCTTTTGGATGCGTTGGAAGAGGTCCGATATCTCCAGACCATTCAAAGGTAGGCACTCTACCCTGTAAAGCAGACTGGATTTGACACTTGTCATCAGTCTGGTGGCCTCTAGCAGTTTTCTATCTCGCCGCCGCCGTTTTCCGTGAGTGACTTGTCGATGGGCTCCGTGCGAGACTCAGGCCTCAATTCGGTAGTCCTGGTCGCGCCATTTTTACGTCCAGCTAATGGTGTAGGGGACACGCCACCTCTACCATACTATTTGTGCGTCGTGTCCCTTTTTTGCCTTGTTCCTCGAGGATGAATACTGAAATGGGTGAAAAACGACAGGTACTGTCTCGTTGGCATTGGTGTAATGTTTGTTGGGGTGGGTTATTGGGCCGGATGGCGTGTTCTGTTACCCAAGGTATTCGGGTACGAGCTTGTGCCACGCAAAGAGAAGCTCGAAGATGGCACTGTCGTGACCTTGGTACGTGCTGAGATTCCATGGAGAAGTAAAGCTTATCTAACCCGCTTGACTATTCAAGTTTTCACGCCAAAAAATTCAATGATACTGTCTGGATAATTGTCATGGATGTTCTAATGTCACGAATGTGCTGAAAGGTTATATGATTACGATTCCTCGTGACGATCCTCGGGGATCAATCACGAACAGAAAGGAACGAGTTTGCAAACTGCCGCATATCCCAATCGATAGTCTGATACGTTTAAATTGGGTCATACAAGTACTCACCTCACCTCATTCCAGCCATTAATCCATGGGAAGGCGCAACAGTCCGCCGTGATGGTTGATTGATTCTACCGGGTCTAAATCACTGACTCATGGAGTCTTCCGGTTTCAGGATTATATTTGTGCTCGGCGGGTCCGCTGGCCTGTCGGACGCACTGCGTTATCATAATGAAGCTGGCCATCATGACGCGGCGCGGAAGGCATCTCGCATTCGTAGGGTGCTACGATAGGACAACCGAGGCTTACGCTAAACAAGACAAGACTCGAGCGTACAAGTTTCCAACTCCACGGACCCAAATACAACCGACACGTACATGACTTTCAGAGTTTGTAGTGAACTCACCGCATACGACTTTGAATTTCCAAAACGCAATTGCTTACCACTTTTTCCACACGCAGTCCACGATGGTCAACAGGATGGGGTCATCTCAACTCCTTTCCCTGTACTATTATCCCCGTGACTTTATCTCCATTACTTAAATTCTCCATGCGCATGGATTTGGAGGCCCTGTCATCTTGACCGGACAGCTCCATTTTGTCATGGCTCCAAGCTACGGGACACGTTTCCGCAAAGAGGACGACATAGATGGCGGTGAGAAACAGCTCGTCCAAGAAGCCACCTCAGCTATTGATGTAGGCCCCGGTGGTCAAAGGCCGGAATACCTTGCCAGGGCCGTGTTTGCCGTCAATGCGATATTACTTGGATTTAGCGCAGGCGGGTAAATTGTAAGTGCAAGTGCATGGGGCCATGTTTGTGGTCGTCTCTGATTTGCTTGGGCCCTGGGTGGAAGGTTTTTGCCAGCAAGTGGGTAACCCGGCTAGTTTTTTTGTGTACCGAGAATTGACACCCCACTAGTATTCTGGTTTCGACGGTGTCCCAACGACTTGGTCGGAACGTGGCATTGCACTGGGAGGTGCGTCCTACAGGATCTGTTCCAGGCAAGCACCCATCCGACCACCCTTATTAATGGACATCTTCGTGACACTTTTTCACGGTCTTGCGCCACGAACGGGTGTGCTTGTGATGAACGTGCGCATATAGCCTTTCTTGCGGTCGCTGCATGATCTCTGACCAAACCACGTCCTAGCCATTGTCTAGTCTCATAATCCCAACTCTTGGGGCCCATCGCGATGGGCAGTATGTGACAGCGACATTCAAGGTCCTGTACTCACCTAGCGGCCAATCAGCTGTCAATTACGTGCTCAACAATGTCCGAAATCCTGTACAAACAGTCAAGATTGCGGGACCACTTGGATTGAGTATTTACGCCACTTTCTATATCCTTGCCAATATTGCATACTTTAGTGTGGCGACCAAGGTGCGTCGATTACCTCTCTTCTCTGTCTTGTACTGGATTGCATCTTCTGGTGTGACCGTGACGGGTTTGTCTTTTAAGAATGTGTTTGGAACGGCGGCGGAACGTACATTGAGCATCTTTGTTGCCCTTAGGTATGCTTCGGTGTTTCCATATCGCCATATTGGCCTTTCTTATCAACTGGGCGGCTGGACTGATTGGTCCTAAGCATCGGTTACCTCGGTTACCAGCTAACCGGTTCCCTGAAGAGGGTGAAACTTTGGTGAATAATGAATGCTGTCGGTACTGCTTTGAAGTAGACTCAAGCTCGAGCTCGAGTCGAGCACTCTAGATTTATCTCACTGGCGGTACTATGCACAGCCGGTCACTCACGACAGGTGCAACAATCCAAGCCGTTGACGTCGCCGCTGGTCTTAGATGGATACCCTGTTAACTTTTTCATCGCGGCATTGTAACGAGCGCGAATGGATAAGCCCGCTGGTCTCAACCGGTAAGGGTGCCGCCAAGCGTGGTGAGGCTGAGCGCTGAGCGCTGATGCCGGTACGGGTTTCCAATCTCTGATTACGCTAGGCCTGATAATGATGTCGCCTGAGCCTGCCTGGTCTATCCGCCATCATCATTTGTCTCCGGATGTCCAATGTTCGATAGCTGCCATCCTGTCTCCAAGTTGATCCTCGCCGCGCTCTCAAAGGTTTTCTCTCCACCTTCTCAGTACCAGTGCTCACTTGAATTCCCTTTCGCGGAGTGTGACAAACTGCTACTCGTAAGCAGCGACTCTCGCAAGGAAGAGATCTCACGGAACGACTAGGGAAATGCCTCCGTCATAATCTGGGTAGGGTCTGCTACTGGTACTCGACTCTTCATACGTAGCGCGTCGTCAGGAGAAGTCCAAGGGCAGGGGGTTAAGTAGTCAGGCACAGATCTGAAGTGTCTATAGGTGTTCTTCTGAGAGTGGTCCTGGTTGGTTCTGACTGGTCCTAACCGTATCGGTTACCTCGGCTACCAGCTAATCAATTCTCTGAAGGCCCGGCCGCCCCTTGGTTTGGGGGCGACGTGTCCGCATGCTCAGCGTCACAAGCTGTGTTGTTCTGCAGAAGATGGGGTGTGATTTGTGCCTGTCGCCGTGTGGAGGTTTTACTCGGAGCTATTCGACCTTTTGGTCTACATGACCTGTGCAGACAACTTGCGCTGATAATCCTTTGTGGACTTAGTAATTCTGATGGTCCTTAGCCGTCGGCTATCTCGGTTACCAGCTAACTATATCATAGTGCAAGAATGCAGCGGGGGAAAGGAACTTTGCATGCAATGTTTATACGGCACAACATGGACGAGCGGCAATGGAACAAAACGATGACAAAGTCATTGAGCGTACAAGTTCCACGGGCATCAAGGCTTACGTAGCAGGGGAGTGTGTCAGCTCGCCAATATGATCAGGTGCACGACATTCTAGCCTTCCCTTACATCATCCTCATAATTGTCTTATCGCCGCTTCTCATACTTATACTGACTATGCCTCAAATTCCGCGCTCCCGCCGCCTCGACCAGACGTCACCATTTTGTCATGGCTGCAAACTACTGGACACGTTTCCGCAAAGGAGACGACACGGACGAGAAAGAACTTATCCAGGAGTCCACCTCTGTTGTTGATGTTGGTCCTGGTGGCCTCTCGTTTGAAGAAGGTGCGTCAATGGACCATTTTACACTTTTTAGGTCAATGAACATGAATACTATCGTGCAGACACTGCTGGTGGGCTCGGTCGCCATCTCGGCATCTTCTCGTGCACGCTTCTCATCGTCGGTCATATCATCGGCACTGGCATATTCTCAACGCCGTCCTCGATTTTAAAAGGTGTCGGTTCTGTTGGGGCGTCTCTCATGCTTTGGGTTCTCGGATTTATTCTCTCTTTTTGTGGGTTGTTCATCTGGCTCGAATTCGGGACCATGTTTCCACGGAGCGGTGGGGAAAAGGTCTACTTGGAGGTGATTTATCAAAGACCGAAATACCTTGCCACGGTCGTGTTTGCTGCCAATGCAATATTGCTTGGATTCAGTGCGAGTGGATGTATTGTAAGTCCAGGCGTGCGGGATTGTATGCGTGGTTGTGGCTGATCTGCTTTGGTGTCGGAGGAAAGGTATTTGCAAGCAAGTGAGTAGCTTGGGTGGGTCTTTACCTGACAAGTGTCATGACATTGCTTTAGCATCCTTGTCTCGGCTGGCAAGGTTGCCACCACTTGGTCTGAACGTGGCATCGCACTAGGAGGTCTGTCTAGTCAAATCTCCACCACACGAGTATCCATCTGACCTTTTTAAGTGATCATCTTCGTCACACTCTTGCACGGTCTTACACCACGAACGGGTGTGCTTGTGATGAACGTGTGCAAATGCCTTTGTGGACGTTGCATACCCTCTAACAGACCACGTTTCAGCTATTATCAAGTTTCAAGATCATTATTCTCATCTTTGTCGTGATCACGGGATGGGTTGTGCTCTCGGGCAGAACCCACATCGCCAACCCTAATGCAAACTTCACCAACGCGTTCGCGGGAAGTTCCCACAGTGGTGGCGACGTAAGTACTTATTCTTCCTGCACGGTGGATATCTGGGGGCCAACCACGATGGGCAGTATGCGACGGCAACATTCAAGGTCCTGTATGCATATGCTGGTTGGTCAGCTGTCAATTACGTGCTCAACAACGTCCGAAATCCTGTGCAAACACTCAAGATTGCGGGACCGCTTGGATTGGGCATCTGTGCGACTCTTTATATTCTTGCCAATATCGCATATTTTAGTGCGGCAACCAAGGTATGTTGAGTGCCTCTCTTGTGATAATTGACATGGTTCTTTTTTGAACAGGAAGAGATCGAGTCTTCTGGTGTGACTGTAGCATCTTTGTTTTTCAAGAATGTGTTTGGGAGGGCAGCGGAGCGTGCGTTGAGTGTCTTTGTTGCACTCAGGTATGACCTATATATCCATACTGTTGTATCGGAATCACTTATCAACTTCACCAATGGCTGGATGCAGTGCACTAGGGGTGAGCCTGATATGTTTTGATTCCAAGTAGTCTATGACTAATACCGTTTTAGAATGTCATCACCGCTGTATGTCTTATTATTCATTTGCATTGGTGCTTACCAACATGGAGCAGACCTTCAGTGCTGCCCGTGTTAACCAGGGTGAGCAGCGTGCCACATGACTCTCATGATTGTTTATGACGCATGACCCTACTTACAACAGAGCTTGCTAAGGAGGGGATTCCTCTCCCATTTGGTAATAAGTTTTGGGCATCAAATTGGCCCACTGGAAAAGTGCCTCTGCCTGGCCTCATTATTCATTTGATTCCTTCGGTAGGACACGTCTTTGTTGTTTGTGCATGGGATACTCAGCCGGGTATAGATCATCGTGATTCTTGCGCCACCCATGAATGTTGCATATCCATTCATATTGGATATCCAAGGATATCCTACTCAGTTTATTAACCTTTTTGTTGTCATCGTATGTGAGCCTTTCTCATACCACTTTAAATTTACGACAAATTTTATGGCAGGGGCTCTTTTGGATGCGTTGGAAAAGGCCAGATATTCCAAGACCATTCAAAGGTAGGTCAATTTTATGTTAAGAGGCAGAGGCTGATGCACGCTGTCTCAGTCTGGTGGCCTTTAGCTGTCTTTTACCTCATTACAACTTTATTTCGTGAGTCTCGCTCACTCAGTTCCATAATGACGCTCAGGTGCAATATCAGTCATCGTTGCACCATTTATTCCTCCAGCTAATGGAGTAGGGGATACACCACCTTTACCGTACTATCTGTGCGTCATTTCCCTACTTATCCTGACTGGACGTGCGTCGTGTGGCCAGTTGATGACTGAGTTGTGGGGAATGATAGGTATTGCCTTGTTGGCATCGCTGTGGTGTTCTTCGGGGTTGGATACTGGGCCTGCTGGCGGATTATTTTTCCAAAGGTATTTGGGTACGAGCTCACAGCACACAAGGAGACACTTGAAGATGGTACAGTCGTGACGTTGGTATGTGCTCTCGGATCTCTATGCAGAGATGGGACTCAGTCTGTCTGATCCCATGTAGTATTTGCACAAGAAACTCTAGTGACACTGTTTTGTGAAGCATGTTGACCGATCGATGCATCAGCAGTGTGTACCACCCTTTCAAAGATTTTTGTAAATGCATGAGGTCCGTCGGGTGGAATTTTTCACTTGGGTCATGGGTTGGTGTTTGGTGTGACTTCCACATTTTAGTACGTGTATCCGATTGAAGGCGAAATACTGATGAGCGAGGAATGCTGTCGTACTGTTCGTTGAGCATGGAAACGCCGATAACACGGATAAAGCACTTTATTCCCACAAGGATTCAACACTGGAACTTGGACCGACTCTTTTAAACATTCCGTCATTACGCGCTGACCTACGCCCTACTACCTCCGCGACTACACGTGTAGTTCTGAAAAGAAGCGCACAGCAGCCACCGCCTCGTTTGCTGTGAAATCAGGCCAGCATGTAAAAGCCCTGCGCGTACGTGTCTCGTTGCAAGGCTTATCATCCTGGCTGTATCGAGCTTTTGGACGACGATATGGCCAGCGGTTTGAGCACCCACCCGAACCGTCAACCATCGTCACAACTTGGCGATCAGCGTGTTCCTGTTTGTGTTCCTGTGTTTTAACGCCTGTTTTCTGGTGTTAACTGATCCGTTGATGGCATACAGGCGCCTGGGAGCTCTGACCATGAACTTGAATGTGGGGGGCACGGAAACAGGTCAAAATCTGGATACGAGGGCCACCCTAGAGAGATGCCTATGGCCTCGGAGTCGGCAATGCACCCCAACGAGATCGAAGAAATAGTCATTACGAGTGCGACCTTTATTTCTGCACCCAGCTTGCGAAGATTGCTCACAAGTGGTACAGCAATTCGTGTCGTTGACGTCGTTGCTGGTCTCAGACGGATACCTGCCGGATTTTATACCGCGGTGCACCATAGCGAGCGTGAATGGAGAACCCAAAATAAGCCCGTCTTGACCGATGTGGATGCCATCGAGTGGAGTGGGCAGATCCCAATGTGAGTTCTCAATCTTACGATTATGCTTGGCCTGACAGGCGTCCCAGCCCGTCTGATCCATCCGCCACCATTTGTCTTGAGATATATGCGTCTTTTGAGCTCCAGCCCATGTTGGGTAGTGGAGAACAGCTGCGAAAGTTGACAGTAAGCGTAGAGAAGCTACTGGATCGCAGTGCAAGAGGCGTTCGTGAGTAGCATGGAGTTTTCTATGTGGGCCTGACACTCACACTACAGTAGCATTCACCTTCTTCCCGAAAGGTGGAGATGTTGTATCTTCATGTTCGTCCATATCAGTTGTAGTCGATCGACGCAGTCCCAAGGTCAACAATTCGTCGGGTCCGGGGTTCCTGGACCCTCACCATGTAAGCATGCGTGTGTTATCCGGATCTTGGCTGATCAATCAACGTACTTTCAGTCAGCTTCCAGTCGCCTAGAAGAAGAGACTAACCAGGGTCACAGTGCTTTTACGCGATACCAAAAGCACGGGGAGACACGGGATCTCGAGCGTTCCATTGAGCATTTTGAGCGTGTGCTCAGCATTTGCCCACTGAACCATCCTTGTCGTGCGGCCGCGCAATCAAACACGGCAATGGCAAAATTCATTCACTGTCGGGTTGCTGATACAATTCCCTCTTTCGACATTCCTCTTAACCTGTATCGGAATGCACTCGCCGCGCGTCCTATCGGACATCCTGATCGATATTCCACATTGGTCCAACTGGCTGCCGTGCATCTTGCGCGGTTTGAGAAACAACGCGACCAATTCGACGCGGAACAAGTACGAGTACTTCTTGACGAAGCAATAGGTCTTGGTTCTGCGGAGAGTTGCGGAAATGGAGCCGCGAGTTTTTTATATCGACTACAGACCGAATGTCGTGCAGGGATCACTCCGAAGGGGAGACAGTCCCCCATGGAACGGGAGTTTACTCTTGGCATGGGAGGCAGGGATTCTTGGTCTTCCATTGATCCTTGGGATGCTAGTCTTCAGCTACTGGAACGCTTCGAACTCTGTGGTGATATAGCCGATCTTCAACAGGCCATCTCACTTCTGGAGGAAGTTGTACAGTCTATACCGGATTGGGATCCCCAATACTTCATAGGTCTAACAAATCTTGGTGCCGCGTTTGCTCATCGATACCAGCTGCTCGGGGAACCAGGTGACCTAGAGTCATCCATTTCGAGCCACAGGAAAGTTCTTGGCCTTATCCCTGACTGGCACTCGAGCAAACCCACCTCTCTATCTCACCTTGGCGGTACTCTCCTCCTTCGTTTCCAGCGACTTGAGAAACTGGCCGATCTTGAGGAAGCCATTTCAAGGCTCAGAGATGCTGTTGAGCTTTCCCCCAATGGACACCCCGTTAGTCTAAACCACCTCGGTATCTCGCTCTTCTCTCGTTTCGAGCGCCTTGGGGATGTAAGAGACCTCGAGGAAGCAATATCGAGGCTTAAAGATGCTGTTGATCGAACCCCCGACAGTGATCCTTGCAAATCCCCTTGTTTAGATAACCTGGGAAGTGCCATTTTCACTCGTTTCCAGCACCTCGGAGACCTACGTGACCTCGAAGAGGCGATTTTGAGGCATAAGGAGTCTACTGACCTCACCCCCGATGGACATATTCGCAAACCTGGACATCTCAACAACCTTGGCGCTCGTCTCCTTGTTCGCTTCGATCGCCTCGGGGATCCGAGTGACCTTGACCAAGCAATTTTCAGGCTTGAAGATGCTATTAACCTCACCCCCGATGGTCATCCGAAGCAATCGGCACGCCTGAGTAATCTCGGCACTTCCCTACTAACTCGTTTCAAGCATCTTGAACAATTGGGCGACCTGGAGCAGTCGATTTTCAGGCTCGAGGCTGCTCTTGCCCTCATCCCGGATGGTCACCCCAATAGATCTCATATCCTAAGTAACCTAGGTATCGCTTTCCTGTATCGCTTCAGGTTCCTTGAGGAACCGAACGACCTCGAGCAAGCTGTATCCAGACTGCGAGATGCTGTCTACCTCATCCCTGACGATCACCCCATCAAATCTGGGGCCTTGTCCAATCTAGGCAATTCCTTATCAATTCGTTTCGCGCGCCTAGGGGAGCTGAGCGACCTCGAGGAAGCAATATCGAGCAACAGGGATGCTGTCAGTCTCATTCCTGATAGTCATCCGAGCAAACCTCCATTTCTGTACAACCTTGGTGATTCTTTCGCCGCTCGCTTCTTGCGCCACGGGGACCCAAGTGACCTCGAGCAAACGATTTCGAGGTACACAGATGCCGTTAACCTCACACCTGACGGACATCCCGACAAGCCTCATTTTCTGGATGGCCTTGGTCGTGCCTATCTTGATCGTTTTGAGTGCTTCGGGGAGCCGAGCGATCTCGAGCAAGCGGTGTCACACTATGCATGCGCCACTCGTGCTTCTACCGGCCCTACTATCGTGCGGTTCGCTGCGTCACAGAGATGGATCTCGTGTGCTCGTGCACTACGACACCACTCTCTTCTTGATGCATACTCCCTGGCAATTGACCTTCTCCCACAAATAGCATGGATGGGTTTCTCCCTCACAAATCGTTATCGCGAACTCATGCGGGGTGCTCATGTAGTGAGGGAGGCTGCTGCTGCCGCTCTGGACGCAGGACGTCCCGAGACTGCAGTGGAATGGCTCGAGCAAGGGCGCTCAATCGTTTGGGGGGAATTATTTCAGCTTCGCAGTTCTTACGAAGAGCTGCTCTCTGCTTATCCGGACCATGCTCGTAAACTCCAGCAACTATCAGCCGCGCTGGAGCATGCTAGTGCCGCCCACGAAAAATCCTTATCCTCACTCTCCCATGAGAGCAAGATTCTGGACCAACGTGCGATGTTGTCTTTAGAACAAGAGACGAGTCGGCACCGCACGCTTGCGATTGAGCGAGATAGACTGCTACAGGACATCCGGCGGTTACCTGGTTTCGAGCGATTTCTCCTCCACAAAGAGTTCTCCCAGCTCCGAGCTTCGGCACACTCGGGACCAGTGGTTATTTTGAACGCCGCGGAAACCCGCTGCGATGCATTGATCATTGTTGCCGGAGTAGATCATGTCATTCACGTACCGCTTCCCAGTTTCACTCTCGAACGATGCAAGCGCCTTCACGTCATGCTGAAGAGTTTGCTAGGTCCCACTCGTGCCGTACCCGACGATAAAAGAGTGGGGAATCGTGCAAGACGGGGGAGCATTACCTGGGAGCCTGTCCTGTCCACCCTGTGGAACGGCATTGTCAAACCGGTCCTCGAGGGTTTAGCTTTCTCAGTAGGTGACATCATCTTGCCTGAATTTAAGCCTGACGCATCAGTCTTCATCTTCGAACAGACTTCTGGTGACCTCCTGCGCATTTTTTGGTGTCCAACGGGCCCATTCGCATTCCTTCCCATTCATGCCGCTGGCCTTTACAGTTCTCAGACGTCAGAACCCGGGCAGACGCTATTTGATTTCGTTATTTCGTCATATGTCCCCACTCTTAGTATCCTTACACCTCCGCTTAAACCCTACGTTGTGCCTAACGAGTGTCTCTGCCTGCTTGCTGTCCGGCAGCCACACTCTGATGGCCAATCTCGACTTCCAGGTGTGGAAACCGAGCTGAATTACATCAGAGCCGTGGTCCAGAACGTTCCATCAGCGCGAACCGCGCTTCTAGAATCATCTTTAGGAACGGTCGAGGAAGTGCTTACGCTGATGAAGCGTGCAGATTGGGTCCATTTCGCATGCCATGGGATCCAAGATGCTTCAAGTCCAACCAACAGTGGACTCTGTCTCGCCGATCAACGCCGCCTGAAACTCCCAGACATCATTTCCTTGTCACGACCACGCGGTGGGCTCGCATTTCTTTCTGCGTGTCAAACCGCAACGGGCGACGAGGATCTTTCGGACGAGGCGATCCATATCGCGGCAGGGATGCTGTTTGCGGGGTACGGCGGCGTCGTTGGGACGATGTGGTCGATCAGCGACAGGCTCGCGCCGCGTGTGGCCAAGGAGGTGTATGAACAGTTGTTTGGCGGCGGTGCGCGACCAGATTACCGGGAGGCTGCACGGGCGCTGCACGATGCCATCGGACGACTTCGTGAGGGCAACGCATCGTTTGTGGAGTGGCTTCCGTTCATCCATGTAGGTCTCTGAATGTTTGTACGATTTATGTTCGCGTCGTATGCACAGCACAATTGCATCGTATGCCCCGTTAGTGTGCACATTGACCACGCGCGAACTGGGTCAGATACGCGTGTCGTCGTGCGGGGGTATGGTGTTGGCCGTGCCGGACCGTCGTCACCATCGTCCTTGCAATGTGATGTACGCTGGTATCCTGGCACTCGCACCTCGTCGTCCGCGTCGTCTCCTCACCCTCCTTGCAGTGCCCGCGGCGCACTCCATCCTGTTGTGGCAGAATCGCCGCGCTCGTGGGTCTCGCCATCGTGCGGTGGTACTGGCCCCACGCACGCTGTTGAAGTCACGCCTGCACCGCCGTCGGCCGTTGTGCAGTGGTCAGGGTCTCACGCCTTTGGCTACGCTATTCAGTGCCTCGATGTAGAAGAAAGCAAGCATGAAAGGAGCTGCCAAGGTTGATAGGACGATCAGGATGAAAGCTTGAAGACTGGCTTGGTCCAGATCGATGCTAACCTCTCCAACATGTGGTCATGAATACATCACATGCATACCCAGTCAGGGTCATCAGGAAGGGAGAAAAGGGGGTATATATAAGGATTGTGTAATGCAGTTGAACAAGGTGGTTCGACATAGAAATAAGAACCAGTTACTAAATTAAAAGACAAATTATCAGAGTGAGTGTGCTTTCCGATGCTCAATTGCTCTCAGTGAGCTCTGCAAATCCAACTCGCTTGTTACCGAAATCAAATGCGGTGTAATATTTTGTGAGGAAAGGGTCTCCAATAACCCACGCTAGTCATGAAGGTTCAATGGCTTGCTGGCATTGTATGGGCATTGCATAGGAAGCCTCACATTCGATTTTATCCGATCCAACAATGCCACTGACACAACCATCCCCATATGTTCCCATGGTAGGAAGAGAGATCGGGAATGACTTGCCACCAAAGGTAGGACCGATAATCGCAAACGAAAGACAAGGGACTGAAAAATGTCAATGGTGCTGAAAGACATTCTGAGATCTGGACTGACTAGAATAATAACCACTTTGGCCTGGTATTGGCTTGCCACCGAGCTGATTTTGTAGCCGATCGACTGCCGAGGAAGGCCCAACAATGAAGCTGGTACCGGTATCGATGATAGCATCAATATCATTTGAAAAGGTTTGACTTCCAGCGAGTGCAAAGTCTCCCATTTTGACCTGCCAATAACCCTGAATGACCGGTGTCAGTTCCTATCCACGAGTATCTGACACATAGAATAACCTGCTGGGTAACCTCTGTGTAGGTGAAATCCCCACTATACAGAGAGGAGTCCGATCCACCAATGTATAACTCGGATCCCTACTCAGAAGTTGAAAGTTTGAACGAAAAAACTGGATCCAGGCCCGAGTGTTGAGACACGAGTGTCTGGAAGACTGGTGGGGCACCACACTCGGAGATGGATTCGAAGCCCATTCCCATGAAACCGTCTGCAGGCCGTTGAAAATATGGGAACCCGTTGGCCGTGTTTGCGACGCCGAGAGTCTGATCGGTTACCTGCTCGACCGTCAGAAACAATCATGTCCCCAGTGATTCAAAATATACCGTGAAGCCCCCAATGGACACCGTATCGCTGTATTGGTCACCAGCGGCATTAGTGTTATCCGCATACATGATGGAAAATTGTTTCCCCAATTTTCGTGCAGACGAAGATAAAGAAGGGTTGTAGAGTGCGTGATCAGGGCAGGATTCACCCGTACAGCCACTCCCTAGTAACCAGAGGTCGCTGTCCCGATTTAACAAAATAAGCCTACCCATAGAGCCAAACATACCTAGAACCAGTGTCGAAGACAACTGTGACAGAGTTCAGATAGACGTCTGGAAAAGTTACAAGGAAAACTCACCATTGAAGACACTGTTCTGACTACCAACCGAGATTGGGCCATACCAGGAATAATTGCCGTAGTCTGTCAGAGAGACTCCACCATCACGTTTTCCGGCTCTTTCCTTGATGAAACGGTGCTTTCGCTCATTACTCTTCTTAGAATTAGCCAGTCTATTGGAATGCTTGCTAATTTTTTAAAAGGTTGGAATAGGTGTGATATAAACCATGGTGCATTCGACGTACGCTATGACTGCATTGAGATGAGATTGCAGAACATCAAAGTCGGCGGGCTTGTCGGCGTTAACGAGCCTTGCGTGTTTGTGGATTGAAATAGAATGGCCAACAGGCTTTCCACTAGAATGACCGGATCGATGCTTCGCAGAAACCAAGACGGCAAGCGCAACAGTGAACGCCACGCAGAGAATTTGCATGCTAGAGAAAGCAATGCCGCGAAGGGAGGGGACTATACTAGCAGTAAGTCGACCTGCCCAAATTTAATGGGTTATGGACCATCCGTCCAGGGACTGGCAAGTCCGATGTGTTTCAACAGCCGGTTGCGTATGCCAGAGTGGTCCTGTCGTTGTCGCCATTGAGTCAAGTGATGACAGCGGAGTCTAATCGTTCGGCGATCTAAGCCTTTGTGAAAGTTTTTCTAACCTTCGGCACTGTAGGGATCGACTAAACGAGGTCCGATGGTGATGTGAGGTTGTACCGCAGACTCACTATGACAATCGAATCTCACCGAAAAAAACCTGCGCAATATTTTTGAGAGCGCGCATTGTTCTATTTGAACTTTGATGAAATAAAGAGAAGACCATTATCATCGAGTTGACTGTAATAATCAGGTAATAAGATTGTACTACTAGCTACCGCCAAAGAAAGAGTAAGACGGGGGGCAGTTTGCAATCGAGTTGACCGTCGCAAGTGAGATGCGTGGCCGTCACGTATGTGGGTACAAGTTGTCATCGTCGTCACAACGGGGGTGGCATGGGGCCATAGATACTACTGCCACATCCTGGTGTCGTCTGGTCGCGTTATTACTGAGGCTTTCTGGAACTTGACACGCTAGCAGCGGCATCTTCTGGTTGTGGTATTGGCCATTTCGTTGGCAGCCTTGGTTGACTCGCCATCAGCTTGTGTCGTCGATGGGGCCTCGCCTCCTCGTACTGTTTCAGCGGTTGTGCTACCTTTGTCGTCGTCGTCAAAGGCTGCCTAATGGTGCCGTTGTTTTGTCATGGTAGACCAGAAACTAGGGTACGAAAAAAAAAAATAGAACGTGTTAGAGCAGACATCAATACCAACTAAAAAAAAAATTAGACAAGGGTTTCGATAAACGCTGTTTCCACGGCAGATGACAGTTGGCCGGCCCAGAATGAGGCATGGTCCGATGTCCAGAAGAATGTTTTTAATGTCCTGTAGTGACAGGAAATTACATCTGCGCGAGTAGTCGAGAGATTGGTCTCGATGATGGGTGAAGGAAATGCGGGGGTTAGGAGTTTGCAGTGTAGCACCGGTCAGCGTCGGACTCGTTCAGACAACGTCGGCAAGCCTGACGTCTCCAACAGAGCACTCCAATGTAGCCTAATAAGTGTCTGTCCAACGGAAGAAATGATCGAGGCATGCAATAGCATCACTTGAAGGAAGTACCAGAGTACATTAATTATCTATTGGTCTACTATTTGCTTGAACTTCGGGCGACGCTCGAAATGCATACAAAACAAGTAACAGTTTACGAGTCAATTGTAACACGATATTGCTCAATAGCCTTCTCCGGATCATTCCAAAAAACGAAGTGGTTCCCTTCAGGATGTGCAACGAACTTGATATCCCTCGCCCTTTCCGCATCACTTCCATAGCACGGCGCCTCTGCCGGATTCTCCGCGTACTTGCGCAACATCCACAGGCTCCATACCAACCAGCCGAGGCTCGTCCCACCGCTCATGTACCGCACGCGTACTTGGGGGAAACTCGCAGCGCAAGCTTTGTTGAACAAGGCGCGCTTGGTGAGCGCAGCGAATGCGGTCGTATCACAAAGCAAGAGCTTTGCATCGCAACCGGAGGTCACGTATGCCCCTGGGTTCGTGTACGCGGCGCGTTGCGCGTCGGACAAGTCATGAAGCGAGCTCGGAATATCCGTGGAGGTATCACCCGGTGTGAGGTCATCAGGGTTCTCCGAGATGACGCTCCTGTGGACGTAGTGCGCGGTCACCCAGTCGAAGAAAGATTTGAAGTCGCTACGGTTCTCAAGCTCGGTCAGACTTTTCCCGTGGAATCTGGGTGTGTCGGGTATGCCGAGCGCGTGTGCATTTGCATCTGTGAAAAAAAAGCGTGTATGAGGAAGTATGTAAGACAGAATGATAGGCAATCTGACCGTGGGATACAACCGTATGCAGATACTTTCGGAGCGTCGACTGAGTATCATCTAACAGCTCGTCAAAGTAGGCCAATAATGCGAGCATGTGTATCCCCCCAAAAGACCAGCCAACGAGCGCGATGCCCCCAGTGTTGGGATCATTGGGATCGGACACTGGCGGGATGCTTGCCTCGGTCGCAAACTGTGCGATAAACGTTGCAATTTCGGTGCCTTGTGCACGCAAGAACGGTTCCGCCTCGTCGATCTTCTTTCCAAAGCCTATCTGTGCGAGCTCTTCCTCACGGAATTCGCTTGAGGGTGGGTAACCACGTCGGAAGATGCAGACGATGCGAAGGTTGTGCGCGTGCGCAATAGGGAATAGTTTCTCAGCAATGATAGCTGTGCGACCAGGAACAGTTTTGTAAAACGTCATGTTAGTGCTCAGCGTCAAGAGGAACACGTCAAGAAGGATCGCACCTCCGTTGAAGCCCATTCCGTGCACGAATACCCACGTCGTGTAGATTTGGGAGGAAGTAGGCGGCCCGCTGTCCAGATATGCGTAGTCGACATTGAAGACACGAAGAAATTTGAACGCAGTAGGTGGCATGATCGTACTTAGTATGAGATGGTTGATAACGTTATTGCACTAGAATTAGATTTTTACAGGTAATTGTGAGCAATATGTGAAGCAACAAGAGAAAGTATGTCACCTCAATCGCAGCAGTACAAAATAAGGAGGAGAGGGGACGAGAAATTTATGAGAGATATGGACAACGTCACGTATATGAGCAAATGGGTCAGGACCGCCTCGACCGATTTTCGACACGGCGTCCGAACTGGCCAAAATACCTACGGGGAGTAGCCTTGAATAGCTTGGGCATAAGTCACTCCTGATAACAGGGACCGGGGCCCGAGTGGAGGGAGATCCTAGGGATTATTTATTGGGTCGAAGCCCGTCGTGACACGGCGATCTCAAAGAATGAGTACCGAGCGACGGCAATCAGAGACTATTCGGAGGCGGCTGCGAGCCAAGAGGAAAGCGCATTGTAGTGGCTTGTCGACAAACAGGCAGCAAGCGGGCAAACACCCAGTTGCTTTCTCGTGTGACAAGTAATGGGGTTCCGAGATGAAGGCCTGTGAGATGAAGTCATTAGATGATGGATGAACAAAGCTCAGCGCAGTCATGATGGTTTGCACAAAAACTTGAAATGAACTTCACTGGAAGGGGGTACAAGCTTCAAGTGAAACGGATGGTAGACAGGTGCCACTTGCG
Organism: Guyanaporus albipodus; assembly: GCA_038088995.1. Taxonomy (NCBI): domain Eukaryota; kingdom Fungi; phylum Basidiomycota; class Agaricomycetes; order Boletales; family Boletaceae; genus Guyanaporus; species Guyanaporus albipodus. The sequence goes on from JBBPKA010000123.1 coordinate 61,850, forward strand.
TACAAGTTGAACGGGCTGATACGTTTCATATTTTCGACGGTACTCCGGTTGGGGTTGAGTAGTCCAGATAACACCCTTGCAGGCTTGCGAGGTGAAGTCCAGCTCGAGTTGGCGCTCGAGTATGGATAAATCGGCGTGTAGTGTATAGCTTGAAATCGAGTCACTGGCTGAAACTCGCACGGTGCTTGGTCACCAACTGTGACGTTACCTGATGGAGCCAGCTTGTAGTATGCAAGACTTGAAGTCATAGGGCGAACTAGTTTACTGAAACCTCGATCTTCAAATACAGTGTATGGAACATCATTGATACGCGTTTGAAGGCCATACAAGCATGCAATTTTACAAGCTGATGGCGGCGCGATACTGCTGAATAGCCTTCTCCGGATCATCCCAAAACACAAAGTGATTCCCCTCCGTGTGCGCTACAAATTTAATGTCCCTTGCCTTTTCCGCATCGCTTCCATAGCACTCTGTCGGATTCTTGGCGTACTTGCGCAACATCCACAAGCTCCACACCAACGTCCCTGGGGTCGTCCCACTGCTCATGTACCGCACGCGCACTTGGGGGAAACTCGCGGCGCGGGCTTTTTTGAACAAGGCGCGCTTGGTGAACGCCGTGAACGTGGTCGGGTCGCAAAATAAGAGCCTTGCATCACAGCCAGTGGCTGCGGCGAACGCGTCCGGGTTCGTGTACTCGGCGCGCTGCTCGTTGGACATGTCGTGCAGGGAGTGCGGAATGTCCGTAGAGGCGTCGTAGTAGTTGAGGTCGTCAGGGTTCTCCGAGGTGACGCTTTTGTGGACGTAATGCCCGGTCACCCAGTCGAAGAAGGCAGAGAAGCGTTTGTGATCGTCAATCTCAGTCCAGTGCTTGGCCTGGTGTTGGATTGGGCTGGGTATGCCCAACGCGTGTGCATTCGCATCTACGGAAAGAAGAGGTAGGTATGAGAGCGCGCAGGGGATAGGATGTAAGGGCTGTCTGACCATGCGACAGGACCGTATGCAGATACTTTCGGAGCGTCGACTGGGTGTCATCTGACAGCTCGTCGAAGTAGGCCAACAGCGCGAGCACATGTATCCCCGCAAGAGACCAGCCGATAAGCACGATGCCCCCGGTGTTGGGATCGTTGGGATCGGACGTAGGTGGGATGGTTTCCTCGGTGGCGAAGCGCGCAATCAACGTTGCGATCTCGACTCCCTGTGCGCGCAAAAACGGTTCCGCCTCGTCGATCTTCTTTCCAAAGCCTACCCATGCGAGCTCTTCCTCGCGAAAGCCACTCGAAGGCGAATAACCACGTCGGTAGACGCAGATGATGCGAAGGTTGTGCGCGTGCGCGAGGGGGAACAGTTTCTCAGCGATGACGGCTGCAGCAAAGTTGCCATTTGGTGCAGCGCAGTACGAGCCCGCGAAAGGAGTGCATCAGTCAACAGTGCTGGCCAAGGAGAGCGCATAGAGAGAAATCGCACCTCCGTTGAAACTCAGCCCATGCACGAACACCCACGTCGTGTAGGTCGAGGACGAGGTAGGTGGACCACTGTCCAGATACGCGTAGTCGACATCGAAGACGCGAATGAATTTGGGCGCAACAGGCATCTTGATCGTACTTGGACGACTCATAGCTCGGAGATTATATAGCCACCCGCACGTAATTCTAGAGGATCCATCGACCAGATCATCAAGATATTATTCCGCTACGGTTTCTGGGGGTCTGGAGAAATTTGACTCTTGTTTGATTTTTGATAAGGTCCAACAACGGCGCTTGATGCGTGCTTCTCGCCGTATGTATAATATTTGCACGCTCCCTGGGTGTCGTCTATTCATTTGTTTATTGACGGCGACTAGTAGGCGAGGTCATTCGAACTCAACGGCGCTGGCGTACCTTTATGGAAATCCACCGTGGCTAGCGGCGGGCAACACTGAGAGATCAGGCGAGCAGAACTAGATCACGATCTATAGGGCGACTATGCGGTGCGAGGACAAGGTAAACTACAACCTACGAGATATATACTGTACTGCAGGTGCTCTGGAGTGCCAAACTATAGCGGGCTTACCCATTATTACCTTTTGCATACTCGCCAGGCAGTTTGCTCAACTGAAGAGTATGTACTTGTCTCGCAGAACAGTGGAATGACATTTACACGTCGCCAATACAACAGTCACACCGACGCTCCCCCGGGGATCCTTAATGACGAGAATTGTGCAGTGCTGGCAAACGCTCCCGCTATCGATAGCGATATAATAAGCGTGACGGCGACGACGGCGGTGACACAATGCCCCCCCCTCAACTGCTGCCGCACACGCCATCACCATCACGGGTGCAGAGCCCGTGGTGATGGTGGTGCAAAGGACGGGAGCAATGATGTCACTATGCCCTTTCTTTGTCTATGCCTGCCTCCTCAACCGACAAGTGTACCAATGCCATCATGAGCACAGAGCTTCCCACCACAGGTAGCAACCTGTTGCAGTATAAGTATGGACACTGGTACCTAGGGTATTATTCCCTACTTGTAGCAAAATGTAATATTCATGAACTATAGTCAGTACATTTTATCTTGTCTTACTATTATTGATGACTGATCAATCATCAGTCATCATTAATCATTTGACAGCTGTTCTGGAAACCAATTGGGAATCATGTGTTTTTTTTTGTAATGACCAATCTTCAATGACTGACTATGAAAATATTGAAGATAGAAGATAGAAAAATATGGCAGGAATAAATGTGCAGGTTTTGCATCATATGTATGGATGCAGCTCTACATTCTATTCATAATTTTCATTGCATATTCACTTATCACACTGATTATGATTGGCTGAGTGAACAATGTGTTTCTCATGGGTTGTGTGAACAACCCTCATATGAACCTGAAACTTGTCTTGCTTGGTTTGTGCATTACTTTTTACAGGTGCTTGCACTTTGTCTACAGATCACAGCATTGCAGATTCCAGTAGTTGGCCCATGACTTTTATCTTTACACTTGGAAGTCACTTACCCTGCCTGGTAGTAAACTTAAGGCATTATGCAATTCTCTGAGCCATAGCAGGGATTGTTACACACATGGCCCTTTGGTGATTATCCTAAAATTTGTCTGCCCAAAGGAATCACCTTGGTCCTTCCCAAGCATTCTGTTACCCCAGATATTGTTCATAGTGAATCCCAATACCAAGACCCCAACGGAATTCGTGTGCCCTATATCAGTCTTTTCATCTCTCCGAGTGACCGTCATTTGCACCCGAGCATTTTCAGCCGGTCTAATCACATAGAAATACAATCAACTTATGTCTGACAATTATGAACAACAAGCAGGCCTCTCGCACCTGTGAGTAGCACCCCATTCGCATCTTCGATGCGAAATGGCATAGTTTCTACAAACGGTTGCAACGCATGCATCATGTACTTTATATGCGCCACGAGTAAACGCTGGACGTTACGCTCGTTCAAGAGCCGTACTACCTGCAACGACGGCACGCTCGACCGTAGCTCCTCTAAAAGACCAAAGAGCAATTTGAGATCCCGCTTCTGAGATTGCGACCGAGTGGCTCCCAGTCCCAAGTACACGATCGACGGAAAGACGAGGTGAGGACGGATGAAGGAGGTGAATCGGTCGGAGGTGATGGTGAGGAAGCGGAGGCGGGGACACGTGCTCGCGAGGAACCGCAGGTGGCCGTCCATATCGATCGGGAAATAATTAGGCATGTAAAGGTGGACGGAAACCAGCTGTTCGCGGTATGCGTAGAGCAGGTTTCCCCAGTAAAAAATGTCACGGTTGAGGTCGAGGATGAGCTCTTGGAGTGCCGAGGGCTCAGAACGGCGGACGGTGTTGGGATCAAATTGTGGTAGAAAAGGATTGCAGGTAATGTGGATCAGACCGTGTAACCGAAGAGTGGTCACGGTGGGCGGGATACCACCACGTTCAAATTCCTTGGACCAAACCAACTGTGGGCAATTGAGAATACGGAGCTGAGTGCAATCAGCGAGGAGGGCCGCAATGCGGGAGGCGGACGGTTGAAGTCGGGTCGAAGACCAGTCGAGGACGCGCAGCGACGCGGCAGAGTGCTGGAGGGCGTCCAGAACGCTATCTGGAAGATCCGGGGCGGCATAACTGGAGGTGACCGCGAACGAGACGATGTCAAGGCGAGACATGTGCGCGATGAGCACCGCGAGCGCGTCGAGCTCGGCGTCTGCATTCTGGCCGTGATCGCGCATCGCAATGTCGAGTCGCTGGGTGTATTCGCCCAAGGGTCGTCCGCCGACGACGGTGCCCTTTCCTGCTGCATAACGTGCTAGCGTACTGGAGAGCGAGGTCAGGTGGTGAGCTCTTCCAACGTAGACGGACCGGTAGAGGTAGGGCATGGCGAGGTGCCACCATCGTCTGCAGACCCGAACAATGGCGCGCGTGGTGACGAGCGTGTTTCTGAGGGCTGCGATGTAGGATTTTGTGTAGCTTGGACCAACGTTGGTCGCATGAGAATAGATGTCTGGTACGGGGACGTGCACGACGTGGTTGAAGACGCAAAGCCAGAGTTCGGGCGGGAGCTGGTTGACCATCACAATGATATAGTCGTGGCTGTGCGCAATCGTGATCTATCACTGCCATGTCGCCTCCGACCGACCTCGAGCAAGTCGTCAACGACGAGATCAAGTACGTGTCATCGTCATCGGTTCCCTCGTATATACATTTTGATTCCGATGTCCCTGTAGAGAATGGCACTTTCGTAAGCTGCAAAAACATCAGCCCTGGTCTTTGCCGACCTGTTGTCGTAGATATTTACTTTCACCAGAACAATGCAGAAGAGCATCATGCCGCACTCGAGTTGCGTGATGCTGTTTTACGCCTCAGGCGTGACGGAGCTTTTGTAGCAGTTCCTCTCTTCAGCGTCAACATGGTTCCGATGGGACCACACCCCGTTGGCGAGCAATTCTTGTGCATGTCTCCGAGGCCCTTCAGCTGAAGCAATATTGCATAGGCTCCTATGAGATATGGGCCCCTTCCACGTCGTTTGCCTCCGTGTTCTCGTACCTCTGTCAACACCACGGCAATCTCAGGTGAGCCGCGCGCACACATGAAATTCATTTTCGCCGATTCACCCGTCCGTGGCCCAGCGTCCTCGTTCACCCTCTCACGCGCGAACAAGTCAGTCTGCAATTGTTGTCCATCTGAGCTGCTCCTGATCGTATCTAACCCGGATATCTCCAGGTAAAGTAAGTTTTTGTTCTTCCTGTTTGGTACCATCCGTTGATCCAGCACTCTTTCTGTATTTAGGGACCACCAAATCCGCATGGCATGGATCGGTCCTTCTTACCCCTTGGATCTTTCCAGGCTTCCCGTCCTGTCCGACGAGGTTCCCCTTCAGTACCCTAGCCTCAGTAAGCACACAACACCCATCACTGTCTGGTACTGAATTATTCCCCAGAACTCGGATACTCGGCGCCTGAATCAGATTACACGCTCGCTGATCGTCGTCGGATCGGCGCCAATGTGGAGCGAATTTTACGAGGGGAGAAAGAAGCCGCACGTGCGCCTGAAATCTAGGGGGCACTGAGTTGTTGAGCGATCCGACGTATATATTTGGTTTGAACGTCCTCGCTGGTGTGGATAACATTGCTACTCGCTCTTCTGCTCTTGTACACTCCTGCCATAGTATCCAGATATCACCCTTGTTTTTATATGGTCTCTACTCAATGCGATTTTGAAATTGTCTATAGCTACGCCTTACCACGGTCACGATTGTGTTATCATTATTCCTGGCAGCAGCTGACCGATGCAGATAGTCCTGCTCCACATACATAGCTAACAACCAGACTGGGCACGCGGACGTCTACGGGTTCACTACACAAGACTAGTGATCCGATCTTGTCCAAACTAATCTGATAAGCAGGATCGAAAGAGCCATATCCCACTTACCTCCTCGAGCTATGGTTGATTATCCTCAGCAGCCTGATAAATCGACACTCCACTTTGGCAGCCTGAGGGCGTCCTCAGACGAACCCGGAATGCGTATGTCCAAGCACCGCACGCTGGCCAGCACGATCGTCATCAAGCTCGGTGATTTAGTCGTCACTGTATCGACTCCCCTCCGTCTGACTAGCTGGCCTCGTCACCGCGCAGGTACATCTTCCATCGTTCACGAAGAAACACATCAACCTCTCCTGTCGATCTTGTCTTCCGTTGTCGAGACCGTCGTACACCTACGCGGCCTCGGCCACAAAGTCGTCCTCGTCAGCTCTGGCGCTATCGGCGTCGGTCTCCGAACGATGGCGATCCCCCAACGCCCCAAGAGTCTCTCGAAGAAACAAGTCAGTTGCACTAGCTCTGCGTCCTCTCTTCTTTTCCCGCCTGTGTTGCTCACCCTGCTAGCGCAAAGGCCCTTTCGGCGATCGGTCAAGGACGACTAATCGCGCTCTGGGATAACTTGTTTGGTCAATTCGATCAGCGAACAGCGCAGATCTTGCTTACGCGGGGCGACATTTCGGACGTACGCATGCGTATCACAGTGACTTCATTCATGACTGAAATACGCTTTCAGAGGACGCGGTACTTGAATGCGGTGAACACGATCAGGGAGTTGCTGAGCATGGGCATAGTGCCCATCGTAAACGAAAACGACACGATCTCCGTCAGCGTGCGTTGGTGGTCTTGCTCGACTCCCTCGCTGGGCTGACACGGGGTGTCAATATAGGAAATCAAGTTCGGGGACAACGACACGCTGTCTGCGATCACTTCGTCGATGATTCACGCCGACTACCTTTTCCTCCTCACCGATGTCGATGGTTTGTACACGGCGAACCCGCGAAAAGATCCTACTGCGCGAAAGATCGACGTCGTGACGTCCGTTGCAGACATTCGAGCTCAAGGTCATTCTTGCTGTTTACTGTTTGAATTTTACTAATTCTGATCGTGCGACAGTGAGCACGTCTACACTCGGGTCCAGCCTGGGCACGGGGGGCATGGAAACGAAGCTAATCGCAGCCGAAATTGCGACTGGCGCTGGCGTCACGACCATCATAACGTCGAGCAAGCAACCTTCCACGATCGTCGACATCATCGATTATTACACCCGTCTTCGGCTTCAGTCGGTCTCGTCGTCGGGCACGGCGAGTCCTGTGCCAAAACTGCAGATGATAGAGCTCGACCACGTCAACGCGACATTGAGCTTACGACGACCGCCACACACAGTGTTCAAACCGTCTGCCGTTCCAATGCGGGATCTGAAGGCGTGGACGAGTCACACGCTATACCCTGCAGGGGGTGTCATCATCGACGGAGGAGCGTACGCCGTATTGTCACGTCGAGAATCCGGAGGACGGCTACTTCCAGCAGGCGTTCTCGGCGTGCGCGGGTCGTTTGCATCGGGACAGGCCGTGCGTATTCTGGTCCGCAAGCCTTCGGAAGGGATGTCGACCGATGCCAAAGAAATAGAAGAGGTGATCACGACGCTCTCGCGGTCGAGCTCGTCTTCGTCAATAGTCGACGATATGGAGTCCGATGCCCAGACCATCATGGACGATGAAGAGCATGCGATAGAGGAAGAAAGCGACGGGTGGGAGGTGAAGGAGGTGGGTCGGGGACTCGCGAACTACAATTCGGTGCAGATTTCGCGGGTCAAGGGCCTGAACAGGTGTGTGTCCGTCGCTCATTCTCTGCGAGGGTCTCTTGATTATTCTATCTGTCTGTCCGCCAGCGCTCGGATCGCGCAGCTGCTCGGGTACGCGGACACGGAGTATGTGGTCGAAAACGTGACGATTCGGGGCGGGGCGGGAGTGGCTGTGTAATTGTATTTGGTGTTGTTGTGTGCTAAGCCATCCTCGGATCGGTTTTTGCTTCGACTCGAGTAGATACTTGCGGAATGTACCACGGAAATTCGATCAGAGTACTTGCGGGCGAGTCCCGAAATTTTTTTTGTATGTGCGCGACTGACACGAGCGTACGTTGGAACAGGCAACAGTCACCCAGAGCTCGCCCAGTCCGTGGCCGAGCGGTGAGCGGTACCTTTCCATGCAGTCCACGGACTGCTAATCCAACCACCCACAGGCTCGGAGTATCCCTTACTCCATGCACGCCACAGAAATTCGCAAACGGTGAGATCAACGTCAAAATTGCAGAGTCCATTCGCGAGGAGGACGTGTTCATCATCCAGTCCGGGTGCCGTGACGTCAACGACAACCTGATGGAGCTCCTCGTTCTTATCTCGGCCTGTAAAACGTCTTCCGCGCGACGCATCACCGCCGTGATTCCCTGCTTTCCGTATGCCCGTATGGACAAAAAGGACAAGTCCCGGGCACCCATCACTGCCAAGTTAGTCGCCAACATGCTCGCCGTCGCGGGATGTGACCACGTCATCACGATGGATCTGCACGCGAGCCAGATACAAGGGTTCTTCGACATACCCGTAGACAACCTCTTTTCGGAGTCCTTGATGATTTCATACATCAAGTTGCGCATCGACGGCTGGGAGGACAGCATCATCGTCAGTCCCGATGCCGGTGGTGCTAAAAGGCATGTAATTAACCCCGAAACGGGGGTTCGTGTCCTCCCCCGAGGACGCTCATATAGCCTCCTAGGGCCACCGCGATCGCAGACAAGCTCGGCGTCGAATTTGCCTTGATCCATAAAAAGCGGGACGGTAAGTCCGAGGATGCTCCCGAGCGAATGGAACTCTTGGTCGGCGATGTGCAGGACAAGGTAGATCCTTGCGTTCGAGGCAGCGTCTGGGCGCTTTATCTATTCGGTGTCAATAGGTTGCTATTTTGGTGGACGACATGATTGACACGGGGCACACGCTCGAGCAAGCGGTACGGACGCTGAAAGACAAGGGCGCGAAGACGATCCACGCGCTGATATCTCACGGTGAGTGCCTAACATTTACGTCAGTCCACCCCTGCACAGTCGCAGGCTTATTCGCGGAGGCGGACATGCAAAGCCTACAAAACCTTCCGTTGGAACACATAGTGGTACGCGCCCGTTCTTGGTTTGCTAGCATGTTCAAATCATGGAGGCGACCACAGGTCACGAACACGCTACCTCAAAAACAACACACGACAGAGTGCCCAAAGCTTATCACGATAGACATCAGCTCTACGATCGCAGAGAGCATTCGCAGAACACACAACGGAGAGAGCATTAGTCTACTTTTTGGTGACTGGGCGGACGGGAGAGGTTTGGATATGGTGCTCTAGGACTTCTTTATTGTTTATTTTTTTTCTACAACCTCACCCTGTCGATCCTATGAATTTGCTGTGATGCTGGCATGTTCTTTTCCTGATAAAATAAAGGGTCGCGGTCGTCATTTGGTGGATTGGGTAGTCATCAGCTGGCTTCGACACTCATGTGTTTGATGCATCGAGACTCCAAAGTGGTAAGTCATGGACACGCGAGACGAGCACATCCATAAACCAGATCAAGGTCTAAAAGTTGACTCCACTCCACGGTAGGTATCGTTAGTCGATGAAACTCGTAGGCTTGCATGTTCATGTAGACTGGCCGCAGGCTTTTCGCAATGTCGTCTGTGAGCCTTGCTATCACCTTTGGGATTGCATCGCCGTTCCTGTCCAACCCGACCAGTCTCGCGAACGCCCACCCCGCTCTCCAGTACCTCCAATATACTAAACCGGCTGGCACGTTGTCAGATGTGCTGGTGTTCACCGCGCCTCCGAGTGCGAGTGACAGAACACAGCGAAACGAGATTGTGCAGGCGCTGAAGAGCTTGGAGAGCGTGCTGAGGGTCGACGTTCTCGAGCCGCGTATGCGGTCAAAGAGAGACGAGTTTTGAGTAGTCGATACTGTGTACCTTCTTGACTTTACCCGTCATCGATCTGCCAGTATGTCGAAACTGCGCATCGCGTTCGTCCACCCAGACCTGGGCATCGGTGTGTCCTTTGACCTTTGCGGCAAAGACTCGTTCAAATTTCTCCAGGCGGCGCTGAACGACTCGTCGTCGACGTCGACATCTACACCTCCCACCACGACCCGGCTCACAGTTGCGACGAAACCTGCGATGGTAAACCCGTCCTACTCTCGCTTGCCTTCTTCCTTTACCACCTCTCTTTCTAACCCAGGTACCCTGCGTGTGCACCATGTCGTCTCGCCCTTTCCCCGCGCCTGGAGAGGCAAATTTCACATTCTCTTTGCCCATGCGCGCCAGCTCCATCTCGTACTGACACAATCCCTATTTCGCTTTTCCTCGCCAGAGCACGACGTCTTCTTCGTGGACCAGCTCTCGACATGCATTCCCCTCCTTCGCGCATTCACCGGCAAGCGCGTCTTGTTTTATTGCCACTTTCCCGACAAGCTCCTCGCACACGGTACTTTTGTCGAAAGTGCTATTCGCAAGAAAAACATCGGGGTGCTCAAGGCTCTGTATCGCTACCCGATGGACTGACTGGAGGAAGTGACAACACGTAGGTGGTATCTCCGTTTCAATCGCTCTTTATTCATGCACTTGTCTCTGTAGGACAGGCTGATACCCTTGTTGCCAATTCCGAGTTCACCGCGCGCGTGACGGCCACTCATTTTACTTCCATCACAACGAGCCTCAAGGTCGTCTACCCAGGCATCAACATCCAGGCCTATCAGGCACCCATAGACCGGACAGCCTCAGATATCGTTCAAATCACATCGTAAGACATGCCCTGCACGGTGTCCGACGCTGCTCACATAGTTTGTGAAGACAGCGACCGGCGTTGATCTCGCTGAACCACTTTGAGATGAAGAAGAATGCAGTGCTCGCCATCGATACGTTTGCTCTCCTTCGAGATAGAGCCTCAGTGCAGCACTTGTCTCGCAACATGCGCCTCGTACTCGCAAGTAGCGTTCCGCGTGTACTGCATGTTTCGACTCCGCTCATTCTCTCATGGGTGGCTATGACCCTCGTCTCGAGGACAACATCCGCACCCTGAGTGGTCTCGTCGAGCGTGCACAATCAAGCAACCTCTCGTTTAATGTCATCGCGCCACCGAAATCCAAAATTGATGTATCCTCATTCACGGGCACGATCGTTGACTAACCAGACGGCTGTTCCTCTTGAACTTTACCACCACGCAACGGTCCGCGCTACTTCAATCTACTTCCACGCTCGCGCTCCTGTACACGCCAGCGAACGAGCACTTTGGCATTGGACCCGTCGAGGGCATGATCTGCGGGCTGCCTGTGCTAGCATGCAATAGTGGTGGGCCGACAGAAAGCATCGTGGACAAGCCGCCCGAAAAACGCACGGGATGGCTTCGAAAGCCCGACCCTGCTCTTTGGGCGGACGTGCTCGAGGAGATATGTCACATGAAGGAGGTGGAGCGGGCATCGTTGGCAGACCGGTCCAAGTATCGGGCCGAGACTGTTTGGGATGACATCGATGGCCAAGGAGCTCGAGACGTTGCTAGCGGAGACGGTGGAGATGGGCTCGGTAGAGATGGGGCTGGTGAATCGGGTTCGTCTGTGCTTTTCTGGTCGGACTCATTCTCGCCGTGCTGTCTCGTCGTTATTCGTGATCTGATAGCGTGGACCTTTACTCGGGACATCATGAAACGCAACACATACACCCAAAGAAAACATGTGCCCGAGGTTCTAATTCGCTTCCTCGGGCTTTTGCTCTTCGATCCCTTTGTCCGAATCTAGGGAACCACGTGCCGAGCTAGTTGCTTTGACTAGAGTATGTCAGTTCTTGAAGGACTAACGCTGGGTACACTCAGATCCTTGATCACTCGCGCCATACGTATGGCAGACTCATGTAACGGCAGCACGTCCACCTGCGCAATTGCTGGCCGCGCGAAGGCAAGCTTGTCGCTGTCCGCACTCGAAGTAGTTCCCAACAACAGCCGGTCAATACCAATGGTGATACCAGGGTTCCATCGTATTGGCAAGGTTGCCTTGTGTGACTGTATGGTCACCGAGCTCAAGTCGGCGGTAGACATCCGAATCCACTCGATACGCGAAGTTATTGAGCGCCTGCTGTCTCAAGATCTCGAGGAGGTCGATGAACACCTCGGATGACAAGGGCGTTTCGTAGATGCGCCGGCCCTGGTGGAGCGTTTGGGACAACGAGGATGAGGACAAGGACAAGGGTACCAAGAAGATGAAGCTGCCGATGCCCGTGGCGAAAGAAGAGGTGGACCGCGTGGTACGTTTCCTTCACAATAGGTACGCGTTGTTGACACATGGTTAGTCGTTCGTCACCAATGTTCGGTGTCAATGGGATCTCTGTCGTAGCTGAATTGGACCACAGTCCATAATGCGACTACGAAGACTGAATTCGCTACTATTTCCACAAGGCGCGGCAAAGTAATAACATCTTACATTCGCCCGCGCATGATGGCTGCATTCTTCATTGTTGGCACGGGCATAGATAAGTTAGAGTATGTGAGCTCTCTCCTTCTCTGGTGTGCCGCTAGTTATTTTTCGACCAGGTGCTTTTCCTTCTGGGCATTGTCAGATGATTTATTCATACGATTACGATCCTTTTTCACAAACAAAACACTATTGATCATATCTAAACCAAGACACGAGGGGGCCACTGCGATGGCTTGAGTGGTCTTGCGTATTTTAACAGTCTACAAGTTGAGGTTGACTGGAGTGCAGCCCAAGCTCACCACTCCGTTCTGTATCGCGAAGTAAGCAACGTTCCCATTTACTTGTACGTTCAGGAGCTAAAGGGGACTCACAAAGTTGTTGTTAGTACAGCAGACGGTCTGCTCGGTACAAGCAGCCCCAGTTCCTGTGCCGATAAGCGTGAGTGGAGTGCAGGTAAGCCCGATGAGACCCTCGACGTTGGGCAGGAGAATCCCGAGCAGCCCGCCGAGCTCTCCGAGCGTTATCGGGTTCGCCTGCACCGCTGGTTAGCGCAAAGAGGAGAAATGAGGGAGAAACCTCACTGTCTCGGTGCTCTGGCAGCACTGTATCTCGCCGCCATTGCATTGCGAAGAGGAGGGAGTGTCCCAGCGGGCTTCGAGCGCGTTGGGGACAGCGGCAACGGCTACAACGAAGGCAGCGATGGGGAGAAGAGCAGAGAGGTGGACGAACATGTCTGAGAGGAAGAGCAGGTGGTTTAGATGGACTAGAGACGATGGGATGTTGTTTGCTGATGGTGAGCTGCACTTCGCGTGCGTTTTTATACCATGGAAGGGGGGGTCTTATTTTCTCACTTCCAGTTCTGCGCATAGCCCTCATCCCAGGGCAAATAACCGGTACGAAGAGCTCGGGGATACCAGCTTGTAATTCCGCGCAGAGAAGCAGCAAAGAGGAGAAGAAAAATCAAATGTCATGAAACATACAGGGGTGGTTATTGCTTCGGGGCGTCATATGTCCGCTTCCGATGATTGTCTAAACCTGCGAGAATGGTCCACACTTGCCGACGAGGACGCAAGTCTTGTTGTAGGACTCAGGGGTGATGCAAGGATTCCACGGTCGTTCATCACTATGCAGGAAAAAAAAATTACGTACCACCGGCGCCGGTCAATGTGAAGCATGGACCTAATGATTGATCCTAAGGCGGCCAACAAATACAGGAGCTGAGATGGCTTGCACATGCTACTTTGTTCACTCATCGTGACGATGCCGTCGCGGAGACTTCAAGCCGGGATTCGAGTCGTTCGTGATCACCTCCTTGGCCAGCTGAGGAGTCCTGGGTCGAATCCAAAATTTGTGCTCAAACTGGGAAAAGTAAAGGCCCGGACAAACTCCGGTGACAGTGGTCGGCCACATTGTCACCCTGCACAAGTAGTAATCATTCCCATATGGCATGACCCTGTTGACTTTTTTTTTATGCGCCCAAAGATATCGTAGCCTCTCAGGCCAGATGTATATGGTTTGGTATCGTGTGCTCGCCGGCCTTGGTCAACGGCCATATGGAAATCTTCTACTAGACTAGGTACGACTCCTTACTCTCACGGCAATTGACAGATAAAGAGTTGAGCGTTCTCCATACCATTGCCAGGCCTAAACTAATCAACAGCTACAGGCAGAATGATTTTCGAGTGCGTCGACAACTCGACGTAAACACTGCTGCACAATGTTGCAATTTGATTTTCCCAAAGTTCAACTTGGTCAAAAAAATTTTTTGAGATCGGCGACTTGAAGTTGCCACCCCTTGTGGTGCGTGAACAGGTTCAAAAACACTTTAAAAAAAAAAAAAAATTCCAGAGGTCCCTTTACATCGGACGACGTACTTTGAATTCATTGTATCCTGTGACTACTTATGGTCCGAAGTTGACCCATGTCAGAGTGGCTGAGTTGACTGTGACTAAACCACCTTCTGTCATCATCAGAATTACTTGTTTTCCGTCATTTGAAAGGTGGCATTGGTGCCAGTACACCTCTACACCGCCTTTGATCACGACCAGAGCATAGCCGAGCCCCATAAGGCGATGTTGGCGAAGATCATTTGAAACAGTCCACTTAGAGTCCGGTCAGTCAGTGTGGCATTATCAGGAACAAGTCAAGGGCACAAAGAGCTGAGAATCGCAGATAACATGTACTATTACAAGCATTGGAGCAAGCTGGTATTACCCCAGCTTTGAGCGCATCGAATGCCATGGTGGCAGTGTCTTGAGGCTACTACGCGTGAAGTTCTTTTGGCATCAAAGTCGAATCGTTCAGAGAAGGGTCATTTTCACTCGTGCTGAGCTCAAGCCTTTGCTCAAGGACAAATATCCAACGTGAAGAGGTAAGGCATGCCTGACCGCCCTACTACAGTGCTGATACACAAAAGAAAAAGCATCCGTGCAATGCGAGGGCCGGGTAGCGAGACACGCGACTGTCGTCACATGCAACTCACAGTGGCTAGCTTGGTCGGTCGTCTAGTCACATTAGAAGCTTGCCGAATACTGTGACCTCGTCCGCAGCATTCCACCTACAGATTCAACAACTGTTTTGATGTGTGTTGTCCTAGAGAGCGAAACAGCAAACCCGTTTCAAGGTACCGCACACCAGACGGATAACTAACGCTGTGACTCCCCCTGGTTACACTGCAGTAGAACGACTTACTGTGGATTCTATGACTGCGGATTCCAAAGACTACGGGAAGTGCTCCTTTGCGAGTGGGTGAAACCATAGACAGTGCCACGGGTGCTCAGCAGGAGACATGAAAGACGACTGCAAGTTGGTGTCCCTGTTTCCGGCATTTCTTCAAAGAATTTCATCTGCCAGTGAGCGGTTACCGCAGCTCAGCACTGGCATCGTAGCACGCCTCCAAGTCCGACTTGCGGGCATACAGCGGGCTTAGTAGCAGCCAACATTTAAACTCTATGGAAGATTCTGGGTCTGGCTGTGTAGGTAGTGGAGTGTTCCCACTAGGTCCTTCATCACGCCTTGTTCATTCCAGATTTGGTCAACATTCAGTACCTGTCATGATGTGAATGACCCGGGCCCGAAATTTTAGTAGCCGACCTCACGAGCCTGTAGGTATAGTATCGCATCACCGCGCATACTCACCGCGGTACCATGATACATGCTTAACACATTAGCCATCGCGAACTAATATTTTCGTTGACGATCTCTTGAGACGAAGCCCACGGCGCAAGTGCTGAGTATTAGCACTGAAGGTCGGAATGGAGGAAACCTACCCCCTTGGTGCTTGATGATCATAGCATCTCACGTCCAGTACTATAGCAGTCAACAGAATGCGCAGGCAGGGTAGCGACAAGGCACAGTATGTGTTTGATCGGGCCCACCGTAGGAAGCCCAAATTGTCAGTGTCTGGTGCATTGCTAGCAGAAGAATTGGTATTACCTCGCAGGCATAAACAAGATCGCGGTGTCTTGTGCGCTCAATGTTTTGCAGGAGCAAACGGAATTCTTTTGTGTACTCAATGTACTGCGGGTTAGTCAATCAGACTTCGGAGAATTGATTCAGAATTGAATATGGAAAACCCAATGTCATTTATACAATATACGGTCAAACTTTATGTCCTAGGTATCGAAGCCGCTAAATCGGCTCACTAGAGCGCGTTGTGGATATGCCAATACCAAAGTAGGAAAGTAGTATCCGATGAGTTTACAAGTTGACGTTGGTGGGGGTGCAACCAATGACAACCGCACCATTCTGCATCAAGGAAAACAGTCGAAAAGTCAAAAATCAATGGTAATCAAACATCTGATCTAGACTCACAAAGTTATCGTATTTGCAGTTCACCTGCTGGACGGTGCACTGTGCACCACTGCCCACACCGACGCCGGTAATGGAATCACAGGTGAGCCCAACAGGGAGATTAATACCTCCGAGCAAGACACCAAGGAGACCATCCACGGGGTTTTGGAAGTAGGCCGTCGAGTCGGACTATACATAAACGCATTTGTGAGCAACCTAGGAAAAAATGTGGAACAAGACATCTCACGTTCAATTTCTGGTTGCAGCAAATCGTCTTAGGGCTATCGCCATCATTGCGAGCCTCCACGGCATTTGGCGCAGCAGTGGAAACAGCGGCGAGAGCAGCGACGGAAAGAAGAGCGACGAAGCGGGAGAACATGTTTTGCAGTAGGGGTGGGTGTTTTGAGAGCTGAGGACTCGAAGGGTTGTTTGCTGAAGATCAGTGGAGCTGGTGTCCCCCCTTTTATACCCCAAAGGGTACCCAATATGGTTTATTTTTTTCTTCACAACACTGGGGCGCAGAGATCGGGGATGTATCAATTATGTCATGATGGCAGGAAACGAATAGACAGTGTCAGATGGTTCTTGAAAAACTGATGCTTCCGAAGTCAGTCTCTCACGACATTGAAATGACCGTCAAAGAATGAATGAAGCATCATTCTCTCTACGAGCGGGGCATTGTCTAATAAACTGCTCTCAAATGCGTAGCAACATGGACGGAGGACCTCACCTGCCGTACGCGGTGATGTATGGGAAGGCCTCGGCGCGAAGAAGCAATTGTGATTGGAGACCGAGCGCGACCGCGGGATATGCGTACGACCAAATATAGGGTCCGGGGCCAAGAGTGATGACCCGTCGAGGCTTTGAAGATCTCCTCGCCTAGGTAAGTTCACATGAAATGTTACAGGTTACGAATCGAAGCCCGCAAGCTTGGCGCCAGTTTGGTTAGACGATCCAGGGTATAAACGATTGAATCGCACAGAATCTGCACAGGTCTATAGAGGGAGCCGACATCGCGCCCTCGCCGGCGCGGAACGTCGAGCTTCGGGAGCGTGCCTGAATTGAATTACGGCCGACTGGTACCCTCCGATTCGATGTTGCGCCAGCACAACGTGAGGGAGGAATAAGGGAAATATTTGATACTAGAATTACTCAGATTAGGATAATAGAGCGCGCACTGGCTAATGCAGGCAATACTGGTGGAACTGGCCGCATTCGTGGCGTCGTCGAGTGTCACCTCGTGGCGCAATCGGTGCCAAATAGATGGAATTCTAGTCACGTTGGAAGCCCACTGGACACTGTGACCCTGTCCGCAGCATTCTACCTACAGGTTCAACAATTTTTTTGACGCATGTGGTCATGAGAATTGAAACAGTGAACTCGTTTCAAAGTACTGCGCACCAGACGGAGGGCTGACGCTGTGACTTCATCTGGTTACACTGCAGTAGAATTTCTCACTGCGGATTCTAGGACTGCAGATTCCCGAAGTGCTTCTTTACAAGCGGGTGAAGCCATACTCTCATCGTGAGAAGACCAGGCCACGGGCGCTCAGTAGGGAACTTGGAAAATGACTGAGTTGGTGTCTTTCTCCCCGGCATTTCTTCAAAGAATTTCATCTGCTAGTGACATTCAGCTACTGACGCAGCCAGGTCCGGAATCTTTCATAGAGCTGAAAGGCTGGCCACTACTACACTAGGGTTTGCCCGCGAGTCGGACTTAGAAGCGTGCTGCGGTGCCAGGACTGAGCCACGCTCACCACTCATCGGATCGTTCATCTCATTCCGGATTCTGTCACGTGTAAACATTCAGTACTTGCTACGATGTTTGTTGGTGACCCGTTGGTGGGTCTGGGGCCGGAATTCAGCGACCCTGAGGGTATATAGTACCACATCGCTGCGCAAACTCACCATCGTCGCGGCACCATGGTACATGCTCAACGCATTATCCGCGACGACCCAATTTCCCTGTCGACGATCCCTTGAAATAAAGCCCGCTGAGCCGGGACGCCGACCATCAGCGCTAAATGTCGAGTTAGGGGAGCAAGAGGCGGACGACACGCATTTTTCAAAAGGTGCGTCGAGTTAAGAACGCGTGGAATTTGGCGTTAGATCTGGTGCTCTGATACACTCTCCCATGCCCATCGAAATCATGACGTCCGTGATGTCGATGACGCCAGAATAAGTGGCTGCCTGAGGCGAAGGAAACCGACATACCTAATGACCATAGCCGTCTCACACTTAGTACAGCAGCATCATGGTCGGAAACGGTGGGCGGGCAGGTAACGCCGATGTATATGTGATCGGACACACCCAAACTGTCACTGATGGGCCTGCACGGTGGATTCCCTGCGCAAGAATTGGTTCAAGATGGGGTTCGCAATCCATCTGGCCATGAAGTAGTAACCTGCTAACACGAACAATTTCACAATGTGGTGTGTCGAAGCTGGAGCAAGCGGAACTGTAGGCGTTGTTCAATGCAGTACTGGTTACTCAATCGGACTTCAGGAATTCATAGGAAAAGCCCATGTATGTGATATACGGTCAAAGTCCACCTATCAGGTATCAAGGCCACTCAACAATGTGGTGGATTTACCAATATTAACAAAAGAAGGGGAGCGCAAGAACGTAGAGGTAAAGTAATATCCGATGACTTTACAAGTTGACGTTGATGGGGGTGCAACCAATGACAACCGCACCATTCTGCATCAAGGAAAACAGTCGAAAAGTCAAAAATCAATAGTAATCAAACGCCTGATCTACACTCACGAAGTTATCGTTTTGGCAGTTCACCTGCTGGACGGTGCACTGTGCACCACTGCCCACACCGATGATGGTAATGGGATCACAGGTGAGCCCAGCAGGGAGATTAATACCTCCGAGCAAGACACCAAGGAGACCATCCACGGGGTTTTGGAAGTAGGCCGTCGAGTCGGACTATACATAAACGCATTCGTGAGCGACCTAGGGAAAAAATGTGCAACAAAACATCTCACGTTCAATTTCTGGTTGCAGCAAATAGTCGTAGGGCTATCGCCATCATTGCGAGCCTCCACGGCATTGGGCGCAGCAGTGGAAACAGCGACGAGAGCAGCGACGGAAAGAAGAGCGACGAAGCGGGAGAACATGTTTTGCAGTAGGGGTGGGTGTTTTGAGAGCTGAGGACTCGAAGAGTTGTTTGCTGAAGATCAGTGGAGCTGGTGTCCCCCCTTTTATACCCCGAAGGGTACCCAATATGGTTTATTTTTTCTTCACAACACTGGGGCGCAGAGATCGGGGATGTATCAATTATGTCATGATGGCAGGAAACGAATAGACAATATCGGATGATGATAATTCTTCAAAGGCTGGGGTTTACGAGGTCAGCCCTTCACAACATTGCGGGTTGTAATGTCCGGCGAAGAATAATTGGGGCATGGGTAAGTGAACGCGATCCGAACGATGCGACTTCATTCTCTCCATAAGCGAGGCATTATTCTCGTCTCTGATGGGAAAAATGAACTGCGCGTCAATGTGTAACAACATGAACGGAGGACCTCACCTGCCGTACGCGGCATACGTATGGGAAGGCCTCGGCGCGAAGAAGCAACAGTGGTTAGAGACCGAGCACGACCGCGGGATACGACCCAATACAGGATCCGAAAACAATGTCCTGTCGCTCCGTAGATCTCCCTGCCCAGAAGAATTCACACGAAAAGCCACGGGTTACGACTCGGAGCTCGCAAGCCCGGCCTCAGTTTGCTTATACGACAACCTAGGGTATGGGCGACGGAAACGCACAGTATTTGCACAGCTCTGCAGACGGTGCAATGCTAGCTGGACTTCGTTTCAAAAAATATCAGGGTGACGGCAAAATGCGCTGATCAGATAGAAAATGTCGGAGTTGAGACTAGGTTTCATTTATGCTTTCCTCTTCAAGCAGTATCTAAATTGGAACAAGGTCGTACTTCAGCACGGTTAGTCGAATAGTCGAACTACTCTAAGTAGCCAACGACTCACAACCTGAGAGAAGTTGAATACGATAAATTCGTATCACATGCTAACCGAAGACCCTGCGCGGCATGTTCGAACCAGGATCCAATTGGGGTTTGACATCACGCGCCCCTCAACCACCGAAATGCATTGTTACTGCAACAAATTTACGGCATCATCCATTTGTGCAAGAGAATCATCCTACCCTTTCAGCATGTACCATATAATACATGCGAAGTGGAGTACGAAACCAGAAGTTCGAATGGATCCCCGGAAAGTTTTCGTGCCGAATTGACGTTTGCACGACATCGTGCCTTGGAAACCAACAGGAAATTTATCAGCGACAACTTCGGCTATCAGCAAGACAAAAGAGAACAGAGCTCCGATGCAAATAAGCGTGGTGATAATTCGGCGCCCAACATCTTAAAATATTTCGTGATGCAGGCAAAACAAATTGCAGTCAATAGAACTGCATCCGGCATGGCACGTCTGTTTGCCCCGATAAGTGACCTTCACCACGGCCACTGCTCGGTGCAGTGACAGCAATGACGTACCGGGTAGAACAAGTCTCTTTCGTCAAGGTATAAGCCTTAGGCATGATGGCAAACGTTACGGCCTGCACAAGAAGATCCCCGGCCGTTCCATTCTATCAGCAGGACCATTCCTCCTGGGGAAAGCGGATATCAAGAGCTCTGTAGTGCACCCTTGAAGGCTTTATCGAGGGTGACGACAACGAAACGGAGGAGTTCCGAAATTGGGCGCACCAATGCTCCACATCAACATTAGATGTTTCATCGCCAGCTTTTACCAATTCGCGTCAAGTCATGTCAGGATGATCAACGAAGACAACTCCGCCCATCAGCACATCTGACCTGCAGGAGGCATCAGTAAAAATGTTGACCAAGCTTACGCAGCACGAACCAAGTTACGGAACTCCCCCTTTATCGCGGCATGTCAACACACGTTCCATTTCACAGCAACAAATTCCACCACACCACTAGTGGTCACATGTGTTGATACCCACCAGAAGTTCTGATGGGCTGAGATGACCTACAAATTTCTCAGAGACAATAGTCACGTTTATCGACCTGTGGAGAAAGGATGGCCGTTGGGACAACAACGCGGTAGCAAAAAAACATTGTTCCAAACGTAAACTCATGAACCTTTGAAGCGCATGCGACTGCTCGGTTTGGAAGTACGCAGCCAGGGGGAGGGCACACGGCGTCTCAACGTAAATGTGGTGCTCAACCGAAAGGATTGACAGACGGGTCATACTAACGATGACAGCTGCGTTGCATTTGTTTTATGGAGTGTCGATGCGAAGCCTCCTCGACGCAGTAGCATTCTGTTGATTCCAACTTTCAAGTCCTCGAGGTTGGTGGGACTTATCGCAGTGGGCAGCGCTTTGAGGTGGGATCACTGTAGGGCGAGTGTACGTCAACGTGAAGATGGGAGTCGGACAAAAGTTGAACCGTGGTAAAAAATTTCGGAATTAGTGGTGCCTGCCCGCAGATTGAAAGTCGCACGAGTTGAGAACTCCATCGAAAGCCGTACTTTTCTCATCCGTCTCCTGTGAGACCGCTCAAACTCGAGTACGACATGCACAATGAACTTGAAAGCGAGATTTGTCCGCTGATGGTGTTGTACTGCATAGACCTCTGCGGCGGCGACTGTCATTTTGACTTTCATACCGTGTACAGGCTTCTATACGCATTGACAACCATTCAAAATCTGCAATCCCGTAATACCCTGAGTCGTTCCATCACAGCTGTCCAGAGTTTGTTTTGTTTCCAACTCTACATACTGTATATCGGCATGGAATGCAATATATCCTTCAGCGATAGCAGCTATTGCTGTACACCGATCAGAAGGTTGACATCACTCGGCTATGCGGGCTTTGGTGAGCTCAAGTATCAAATTAGGTGTAGCACCTTACCGTCCAGAGTCTTACCCATCATGCGAGATATCACACATGCACCCGTACGTAACGCTGTATATTGTCGACAACGCGTGCGATGGTGTTTGTGCTCAGCTCAATTTCAGCGGGCACTCTAATGTTGTGGGCCTCGAGATCTCAGCCTAAAGGCCCAAGTTTTGTCTAAGCCTGCGATGTAGTTGCCGCGGTTGCAGCTCGAATGAAAATCACCCTGCTGTCCTTCACAGTAAGTCCTACTACTTGAAATAGCGCAAAATTGTCAATCGTACTGCCCCTTGATCCCCCGCACCTTGAAGGGCTCCTCGCTGCGTTTAGTAACCCTCTAAAAGCGTCTGCAGGTTCAAGCCGCTGCCATTCGATGGGTGAAATTGCTCCAATGACGAGCGGCGTAAATTCACAAATATTCGGACTTTCCATACTCCACTCACGGCACTTGTGCAAACTACATCTTTCACCCTCGCCCGCAGGCGAGGGCGAAAGATCATGAAAATCAGTGCCCTTCTGTCCCCCACTTTGTTATCTTTCGCGAAGAAGGTACCTACAACATGGGCACGATGTGGCATGGGGTCATGACTTTGCCAGTGCCAGAGATACATCACCAGCATGAATGCTATCTCTGAGTTGGCGGTCCTCGCATGGCTACTTATAACCTACCGTTTCTTTTTCAAATTAGGGATGAATCGGTGATACCTAGCCAAGGATGCTGGGATTTTCGAATAGAGCAGAGTCCGTCCTTGCCAGCAGACAGTGGAAAAGAGACGACAGATGACGTCTCTACTAATGATCCATGGTTCAGATCCAAAACGAAGTTCACAACTTTTTACAGGAGCAAGGACAAAACTGAACCAGCGCTGTCTCTGATCTGAAGCCATGGATAAATGCTGATCATGGTCATGATTCTAGGTGGCATCAGACTTCCAGAATGACCGGGTCACTTTATGGAAGACTGCAGTTTAGATGGCTGGAAAATGACCACCTCGAAGGTCGCAAATGTTATGGTCTGGTAATCAGGTTATAATCTCACCTGGCGCAGCTCGTCCAAGTGAGCTCCGATCTCTCGAACGAATGTGCTCATCTTGTAGGGTTCCCATCTTAAGGCTCGTGCAAGAAGGTATAGATGACGCCATCCTGACACGAACACATGCACGTCATGCTGGAACCCCTACATATATGCCCTTGCATGAATACGCAAATCTCCTAAAGCTGGTCACCTTCTCTCGCTATCCTTTCTCCGTGATCCGACATCAACATCAACGGGGCTAGGGCTGCTCTGTCGTGGCTCCGAACTTGTTCGGTACCTCATGGGAAGTACTTTGATTGGGTCTCAGCTCTATGTCTCCGTGGTTAGACTTTGGAGCCAGTCACAACACACGTCGCTGATGACAACTTGTGTCCTTCGATCACCACTTCTGGACACTTCAACTTCTGGACACCCTCGTTTCTCTCCTCCCCCTGAGCGCTACTATACAACCTTGTGAGCGTGAACGCGGCGACATATTGGCTTATTTCCGTTCCATGGGAAACAGTATCCCTTTCTGCAAAACGATTCAAGTCCGTTTCCCCTCCCCTTTGGCGCTCGTTGGTAGTTCCTGTGCATCGGACCCACGGTCCATTCGGCCATTCCATCTTCTTTCCACTAGTCCGACTTCGAGCGCAGGAAGGTATCGTCCCATGCCACTTTATTTTATTTTATTTTTCCAACTCTTCTAGGCTAACCGCCCACATCCCCATGCGTGTCGCCGCCTCGCGCGTCTCGTCGTTTTGGTACAGTATCGTGCTCGGCCACACACGTTCATGCAAACGGTCTGGATGCATCAATTCCTTGGCACCGTCGTGACACCGCACTGATGCCGCGCCCGCGTCGATAAGCCTCCGCTCATATCCGAGTTGGCTTGTATCTTATTTTACTTCTTCTCTACCGAGGATCATGTTCACATGATTGATTACTGTTGCGGGCCACGGGAAGATGGCCACGGGTTTGTCCAGGGAATGCATGTGACAGATCCCGGAGGGCTGCTTTGGTCACTGTTCGGGCAGTTGTGATGTGGCACCATACGACGTACAGTCACCACGTCCCCTCCTCAGGTGAGGCGAGAGAGTCAGAGATCCGAGCTATCGAGAAGGGTGCGCTCGTACCTAACTGGTTATGGATTCATGAGACATCAAAGAAGCACAAAGAGATGTGTTATTTTTTGGACGTTCATACAACACCGTTTGTGATATGAATGACTTTGAATAAGAAACACAATATATCATCATAAAAATGTGTCGCGGCTATGGAAAGTCGGGTTACGTTCACTACGCTAGTATGAAAATGGTCTGAGACAAGCCAAGACAAGCCGGCTCTGGGCTTGATTCTAGGCTGCGGAGATGGAGGGGGCGCGAACTTACATCACGGAGATCCATAACCGCCACCATCACTTAAACCTGTCACGGAAAAAATCCGAGGGGGAAAATAAATAAATCTGTAACCAAGAAACGGCGTATGCTGGCATTAAACGATGACTACAGAGCCCCTGAGCATTACGATGCCTCGACGCTCGCCAGCTCGCTCTTGGCAAAGTCCACAATCTCCTCGCCCGACGGGCGCGTTCGAGCGATGTCGTCGGTGGACCAACACCGCTGGATGAACGCCCATCGGGATTCTGTGACCAGCGGCACGGTAGGCCGTTTCGGCGTGTACCCCTTCGAGATCGCGTGAACGACTTGTCCGTCGATCGCGAGGTAATGGTAGGGCACTTGACCGCTCAGAACCTGTCCGTCACGTCATGCACCTCAGATTGTGCGGCGAGCGAGCAGCACGGACCTGTAACATGATGCCGCCAAACGAGTACACATCGCTGCATGTCGTTGGCAAGATACGCAATGGCTCTGCGTGTTCGTCCTCGGGCATCCCAATACCGAGTAACTCTGGCGCAATCCATCGTATCGTGCCCCGTCCTTGAAACGACGTAGAAAAAGCCGATCCGCCAAGTTCTGCCAACATTGTCGATAACCCGAAGTCAGTAATGTAGGCATTCTCGTATTCGTCGATGAGGACGTTTGACTGTATGAAGGGCACGTCAACTGGGCGATGGTGTCATGCACAGATGGAAGACTACATACGCCAGATAGGTCGCCATGTACGACATTACATGAGTGTACTGCCAAGGACCTCGGTCAGGCCGATAACAGTAGAAATGACCGAACCTGGTGCACTCACAATATCGTAGCCCACAAGCGACATCTTCTATCTGATGAGACTGGAATCAGCTCACTCTCCAGAACGAAGTCCCTAAGGCACTTACCAGACGAAGGATCTTGACCTCCGAGAAGCAGTCATAACGCTCTCGCAAGTAGCTGGTTAAAGTGCCGTTTTCGGCCCAGGGACACACCATGGCAGGAAACTGTCCAAATCCACTAACGGTTCCAAGGAGAGGTAGAATGTTGTCATGGCGGAGGTTCAGCCACACCTTGATTTCCCGACGGAGCCGCTGCGACAACGGAGAGAATCGATGTCAGCAAAGTATAGCACGAGAAATCGCTAGGATGAGCTGTGCGTTACCTTTTCTTTCTTACAAAAGTCGTTGTCTTGTTCGGAGTAGGTCCTGATGACTTTAATGGCGACCTATAGTGCCATACTTGGTAAGTCATGTCATTGAGAACACAAGGGTGTGTACCTTCGTAACCTGCACCACATTTATATAGATTTTCCCTCTGTGGATGTTGGCAAATCCGCCAGCTGCAACCGGCTCGCGTCCTTCTAAAATCACCTGGCCGGTGAGATCACTCGGGAACCTAGTGCTACTATAGCTAGTTTGAGTTGATAGTGAACAGTGGGTGTTTTCCACAGCTTACTCTGAATCCTCATCGTCAAGCACGTTGGGAGCGACCGAATCCATCGAACAAATCCTGGTCAGCATTGCGCCTCTCTCGTCCTCACCTTCAAAAATCCAGCGTGGAAAAGAGTGCAAGAGAGGTCGGAATTTGATCGAATGCATTGTCTTCTGAAACAGCTCTGTGACCCAACCAACCCTCTCCTGCAAGAAGGGTAGGCCACTCCCATAGGCAATGAGAAGATCGTGGACTGCCAGTCTAGAGGCGTGATATCTGCGAACGGACTCGCGGTTGGTAGTGATGCAAACATGATGGACACTATAAGGACCACATTGTATGAATTGGGGGTGACTGCAAATCTCCCTGTTGTTCAGGACGACCAAGCCAACGCTGGGGACTCTCTTTTGGCACAGGAAATCGTGAAATATGCGGAAATTATGTTCGGCGTCAAGGGTGATGCCACTGAATGGCATACAAAAGACGAGCAGGTTGATTCCCCCAAAGTCTGACAAGGATCCTACGAGTCGATTTGCATACCCAAGGACGCTGATCATAAATGCGGGGTCCTCGAGCAAGCGAGGTTTATCCAGGCCAGGAGTGTCGAATATACGAAACTTTTTGTCCCGGATGGTGACGTCGTAGCGTCGAGCGTCCAAGGCAGACAGCACGGGTCGTACCGTGGAATGATCTCCCAAAATGAAGTTGATGACAGAGTCTCTACCAACGCTCGTATCGCCAAACAGGACGACGTTGAATGCGCCGGCCAAAGACATGGTGGACGTAGAAGGAAGCACTGTGGGAAATTAACTTGGGCGCGTTGACCGACGCGACGCGCTATTTCGTCTTCCTCTCTGCATCAATAATATTATGCCCCACAGGACGTGCGTATCCCTCTTGTTCTCTTTCACGACTCTCCCAGCTCATGCAGACGAACAGAATTCGCGTCGAGTTCACCAAAGAACACGACGTTTACCTCGCCAAATACCTCGCCAAGTACTGTCCGAGCCAGGACGGTCGCAGGGGCGTCAGAGTATATGAGATCTTGGTCGCCAACGTCCGTCTGTACATGTCCCTCCTTTGGCCCCCGTCTCACCGCTCGTGTAGGAACAGAGGCAGTGGCCGTGGGCCGTGCACCACACGTCGCAGTCCTGGCGCGAGCGCTATGTCAAGCACAGGGACAAGTTCGACCATCTCATTCGCATTTACCAGGAGAAACAAAGTGACAAGTCAGGGGGAAAACGGAGGCGAAACACCGAGTCAATACCCATCGAGATGCTTGGACCGGGTGCGAAACGTCCCAAATGTGGGCAAGAGAAAGAAGAAGAAGAAGGACCTAGTGGACACGTCCTTGTCTCGCGCCAGGGCAGTGACATCGAATTAACCCCACCCTTGAGTGAGGCAGCTGCAGCTTCGTCACATGGCAATGCAGGTTCGCCGGGAGCGAAACCGACATCGAAATCTCTTCCCGAACAACCTCGCAAAGTCCCAGAAACGTCACCGCAGGTACAGAATCTCACACACGAAGCCGAACCCACAGGCGCGCGTCGCGTTCCCCCTACTCCACCTTCACCGACTCCATGTACTGGTGTCAACGCGAGTGCGACTAGGAAGCCCACCCTTGACTCGTCGTCCGCCGATCGACAAGCATTACCCCTGACAGACGGAATTCATGAAGCCCGTGGCTCATCCCGTCCTGTGAAGCGCATCAAAGTGCGAACGCCATCGGATATGTTTGTGTCTGAATCATCGTCACCCCCAAGCGATCCTACGCCTGTCGATAAAGTAGAAGGTCCTCCATCACAAACGCAGCCAACGCCATCCCAGGTTACACCTAACAGACGTGCCACCACTGTCCCCATTCCTAGTCCTTTATACCCACGTGCGCCCCCGCGCGTCGTGAACTCGTTCCATGGACAAGTCTTGGTTGACCGCAGGGGCCATGTGCCACGCACGTTTTCTTACGCAGAGAAGGACGTGACAGAGGAAGAAGTGGATAAAGAAGATAAGGTACAATGGCCTCCTGCTCGTGGCCACACCGCCAAGCAAACACGCCCCAATGGGCCAGTGGTTGTAGCAGAGGTGCATCACGCATTTAGTCAGCTTCCGCCTCAGCTAGAGGCATCTCACGAGAGCGATGAGCTGCCGCTTGATCGACGGTCCGTCGCGGCTCGGTTTACGGGTAAGTCACCCGGCAATGTGGCCCATCGCGCTCGAGTGCGAAGTGAACAACGCGAGGAGGTGATTCAGAATGGCGCGTCTCCAGTGAGGCGGATTGTCACGACTGCCCTACCGTCGGATCCTTTCGCTGTTCGAATCCCTAAACCCCTTTCCAAAGCATTCAAATTCCCTGCACCCCGTGCTTCGACGCTGTCTCCTTTCCGGCCTAAGCCTTCACCTGAGAAGACTCGGCATCTCCCTCCCCAACCACGGACAATAACACCCCGTCATCTAGTACTGAATCAAAGGCGACGACAAACCACCGGTGGGAGCGAAAATCACAGGATTCATGAACATGAACCCAAATGCGAGTACCGACGCGGACAGGTTCCCAGCCTCGACCTTGTTGCGCTGTCCCACTCGTCTGTGTCTTCGGGATCGTACTCGCGTTCTTTCATGGATACGTCTGTCCTCCCTCGGCCGTCGCGTTGGTCCCTGCCTGTGTTTGCACATGCGACGCCCTGGGTGTTCGACGCACCCTCCCCGGCGTACAGTGATATCTGGCGCAAACGCTCGGGGACGTCGACGTCGACGCCGCAGTTCATGTTGACGCCTTCCCCGACGCGGTCAATCACCGGTGTGGACGGATCTGGCTCGCATGTCACGGTGACGCCGCATCCGCCCGATCTCCAGCTGACAGCTTCGCACGGTCTCGCATCGATCCTGGCGCACATGTCCACTAATCACGGGTTGGCGCTGAGCGTGGTGGAAGCGGTGTACAAGAAGGTGGGAAGCCTGAGGGAGGCGGACGAGGTGTTGAAGGGGATGAGGGAGGCCGCGGAAGGGTTTGGGGAACGGGAGATCAAGAGGAGGGTGAGGGAGCGGCGGAAGAACGGCGGGTGGAAGAGAGAGGAAGCACAAGGAAGCACAAGTGAGAGTGGAAGTGGAAGTCGGAGGATGCAATTGCGGTACGTGATTGCCTCGGAAGATGGGGAAGGGTCGGAGTATTCGCCACCGGAGACGAGTCGAGCGGCGCTGTGGAAGCGGCAATCGGAGACGGCGAGTTACGGCGAGGAAGGGGAGAACGGAAGGCAGGGGGACGATGAAGAGGCAGAGGGGCGTGTGGTAGAGGAGGAGTTGCAAGATGTCGACGATCAGGAGCGCGACGACGAGACACGGCACCACGACTTTTCCCAACGAGCCCCCCAGACCGAGGCTGGTCAAGAACCCCGGGAGGACGCATGGGAGGAAGAGAGAGTGGCAGAAGCGTTGGTGGAGGACACGAGAACGGCTCACACGCTCGAGATGAAGGTCGGGAAGGGACGGTATCGGCGAGACATTGCGAAGAGGTTTGTGTAGTCGACCTGCGACGACGCCAACACGAACTCGCTATTGCCATTATCTAGCATGATGTAGAATACACAAAGAAAAAGATATCAAGGACAGAAGTGGTTACATCATGTCGCCAGTCAAGCTCACATTCCTCTTGGCGCCTTCCTTATCGCGCCATTTACTCTCGAAATAGATGAAGGTGACGATGATGTCGTCGAGGATGTGGAACCCCTCTGGAGGGACAAAGAGGGACGACGTGTGTTTACGACGGAGACAGAAACCGGACTGCGACTGGACAAAGGTGGCGACGTACGACGTGGGCGGGCGGTGGTAGCCCCGGATGGGAACGAGCTTGACTAGGGTGAGCGGACAGGGTCCAAAAGGTAGAACAGTGCAGGCCTCACTTGTGGGCGCGTATCCATGATTTGCCACTCGTACACACCGCCGTCCGCAGCAAAAAATCGTTCCGATCTGGGGCCATCGTGAGACGATAACGAGGTAAACGGGCGAGAAAGGAGACACGTACGAGACAAAGATACCCGGCCTGGACATGTGCACCCTACGCGTGCCGACGACGAGCTGTGTGGGTTCGTGGTGCTGCACGGGCCAGTCGATGACGCCGACCTGGAGTCTATCGCCGGTGGAATCCCTGCGCGTGACGGTTGTGGTGGCACGGATTCCGTTGTACGGGCGGGTGTAGTGCGTCGTGTCGGAGGAGTAGACGGTGCCAGACGGGGCACCCGACGCACTGCTCGCGCTCGCTGCTGCGTTGTGGTCGTCGACGAGGACAAAGTCGGCGCGGCGGGGGTCTTTCTTGGTCATGACGAGGCGGGACGTCATGATCAGGTGCGGAGACGGGGATGGGGCGCTTCACCGACGGCGCATGGCCTTCCACGATGCCAGCGCGGGCGCGACCAGGTCAGGAGGACAAGACGCCCAAAGTTACGTCAGCCCGGTAAGTAGCAACTTCGCCGACAACGACGACGACCATCGATGAGCGCGACGAACTCGACGACGACGGGAGAACACTTTGATATATTCCCGCCCTTTCCCCAACCGCCAGACGGCGTGACGATCGTACCTTTTGGCGCGTTCAAGCCCGCAGGGTACCGACACGTCACGGACCCATCCGGGGCCTCGGTCGAAGTCGATGCCTGGGCGGGCATCCCGACCGTCAAGGTGCTCAATGAGGAAGAGGCTGCGCAGAGACGGAGGGCGGGGCGGAAGCGACGGCTGGCCGGGACCGCAGTGGACGCGGAGGGGAAACTGATCCCCTGGTGGGAGGAGTGGGAAGAAGGCGAGGCGTCGCGTACGACGAGCCAGCCGTCGTTCGACAGGTGCGGCCCTTTGCTTGGCATGTCGTTCAGCGGTTTTATTTCTCGACAGTCAGCTGAGCCTCGATGATCGCGTCTGTCTCGCAGCAGACGACTTCAGGGTCGGGCGGACATGGCCCGAGATAGCACACGGCGTTAGGAACATTTGGGACCAGGTATGCATTGCCAATGCTCCCCGCACCGTCTCATGACGCCGTCTACAGTTCCGTCTCTACATTGGACTGATATTCAGCATCCCCGCGTACAAAAAGGTCAAAAGCACTCGAAAGGGCCAAGTGGACGGTCCCAACAATGGTGAAGAAGCGTCCGACGAGGAAGAAGACGTACCGAAGGTAACGCAAACCAGGGTCGACATCGTCCAGGACTATCTCGAGCCAATCCCGCGGTCTGGAAAGCAGCTCGAATCAGGTGCAGACAACTTGGTCGTAGAAATCCAGCGACTGCGTGCCTTCGTGGACGATATGGAAACGTCGATCAAGGTGTTTCTGTCGTCCTACATGAGAGACACAGGTCTGATCTGGTTGGCGTATTTTGTCAACACCGAACGCTGATCATGTCTAACCGGTCGACAGGACAGAGAAAAACTTGTTCATCGCACCCACCGTGTTACACTTCTTCCTACGTTTCATGCTCCGAAACGGCGTGTTTTCCGATTCCACCCAGCACCTCGACGACCTCAAACGGGCACTCTCCGTCGCGGCGACCGCCCAAAAAGAATTGCCGCTGACCGCTAAGCTCGGCAGAATTCTTCCCGGGCAGTTTGACCTCGCCTGTAAGGAATGCTGGGGCACCAAAGGCAGTATGAGCATCCAAATATCGGCTACTCTTTTACCCACAGACACCAGCAATGGTGATACAGGCCCCAAGAACGACAGCAACTCTACGTTTGAAACTGAGCTCGAGGAGCACAACGTCGAAGTTGTCCCGTCCGACGTCGTTTTGGATTCGATCACTGCAAGACAAGTGATGGAGGACAACCTCGACACGGACTATGATGTTCCAGTGACGACGATACCCGCCGAGGAGGATCCATGGACGGCAGCTACACATGCGGAAGAGTTAACCACGGCATCCTGGACGGATGTGTCAGTGCCGTGGCTGATGCAACTCCTGGGTCCGACTGTATTCCCACTGACGATGACGACAGGCATCGCCGAACACTCGACGCGGCGCATTCAAGGCGTGTTTGCGCCGTTGGCAAATTCGGACGGGAGGCTATCGGCCGTGGAGCAAGTATTGGAACAGACGTTTTTCAGGGTAATGATGAGTCCGTGGGTGGGCAGTGTGTTTGAAGAGACTGCAGATTTCCCGCGACCGGTGATTGTACCTGGATCGACAGATGCCGTTGATGACCCGTGGAATCCATACCAAGACGATGTGACGATTTTGGTGGACGAGGAGGTGGCAGGACAACTGGTGGTCGGGATGGGACTGTGCGGGACATGGGTGCAGATGGTGCCAACGCAGGCAGAACAACCTTCGAGAGGGTCTTATTGGTACATCGAGAGCTTGGTGGCAAGTTTCCCGAGTTACTATAGCGCAGGAATCGTTCACTAGGGTTAGGATTAGGATCAGAAATGAGATCACGCTGACCCTAACCACGATTCGGGGTTCAAAATTTCAGCCTCCATCAACTCAACTTGGGTTTGTTTCTCCTCCTCCCATCGCCATGGCTGGTGTCGGACGTGACGACGACGACGACGAAGCGCTTTTCGTCAAAGATGGCGCCCCGGTCAAGTTTTGTTTTCATAGGAGCGTGACACAAGGACGTGGTCAGATCGCGCGTGATGTTGAGGTACCTTTGTCTCCTTCTAGAACCACGTGTGTGCTCATCATTCACGCAGCGACATGGCGGCCAAATGGTCGCCGACGAACGAGGGACGGACGTCCTTCTCGTCGATGAGCAGGAGGATCTCGCCTTCATCCGCCTCAGGTACTACTCCTCCACCGAACTCTACCGCCTATCGCTCTACGTCGAGCCCCGCGGATTCGTCCAAGACTGTATTCGCTCTGGATCGTACTGCCATGTGCGGCCCGTCAAAAAAGGCATGCCGGGTCGCGCGGGAGGACCGAGGGGCGGGTGAGTGTCTATTGCGCACCGGCGCGCTACGCTCCAGCTCGGTACGGGCCTCTAACGCGCGTCTTTTCTCGTTCGGTTGATGCGCCAGACG
Source organism: Guyanaporus albipodus (assembly GCA_038088995.1). Taxonomy (NCBI): domain Eukaryota; kingdom Fungi; phylum Basidiomycota; class Agaricomycetes; order Boletales; family Boletaceae; genus Guyanaporus; species Guyanaporus albipodus. Next base: position 94,635 of record JBBPKA010000123.1, read on the forward strand.
CGTTCCGTTCACGGAAGACGACAGGGACCACCTTGCGTATTATCTCGCGACGCGATGTCCGACGCAGGACGGACGCATGGGGAATAGCGCATACAAGGACCTGGTGCGTCTGGTATGTAATTTCGTGCCATTGTTGGCGATCGTGTCCACATGTTCGGTTTGCAGGGCGAATCGGACGACCCGTCCTGGGCATGGGCAAGGCGGCATACGTTCCACTCGTGGCGAGAGCATTACAAGATGAATGCGGACATGATGGACGCGCGCATCGAACGTCAGCTGGTGCGATTGAAGGACATCGGACATCATTTGGGTCACGATATGCGTAGGCATGATCATTGGGATCTTAGACAAGAGGAAATGAACGAGGTTCGTGATGTAAGTCGCAGGACGGATCATGGGGTCGTGGAACCGGGC
>JBBPKA010000124.1:0-94089 GCA_038088995.1 Guyanaporus albipodus
TATATAACATTAAAATATAAAGTGTAACAATTACCCTTTAATAAAGTGAAGGAAACTCCAAGGAAAATAAAACTAGAAGAAATATCTCTAGTTTAGCCACCCTGTATACTATTCAATTAAAACTTTAAAGCAGAGCTTTAATATATATTAGAATAGACAATAGATAATTGAATTATATCCTATTGGTCAGAGATAACTAACCTAACTCTTTAAATTAGTGATAAATAAGAATAACTTATATTACTAGTTGATAAATTAGGATTGTAGATTGATGACTAAGCAATAACTTGGTTATAAGTCAGTGTGAGTTATGATGAGTTGCTATCTGTAAATAAGGGCTGTATCTAAGATTGAAAATATAATATTATAGATAAGAGATAAAGATGGTTATAAATAAAGATCTGAATTATGGGCTATATTGATGGCCTGGACTATGATATTGTAGATAATGTTATGAGTCTAGTGGTTCTGTATTTGAACTAACCCCTGTGACTATGTAGGTCATGTGATCTGTTGAAACTCAAGTTAAAGAGAATAAAATATAAAGTTTTTAAAAAAATATATAAAAATATAAAAAAATAAAGAAGATATATAGTATTTATAACAAATACTATTACCTTGAACTACTAATCCAGAACAATATCCTTCTGATCTCTTGAATTCTTGACTCTAAGAAACTACACTAGGTTCTACCTAGATCTATTGTAGCATCTTTGTACTTTATATGTAAGATTAAAATTGATCCTTCTTCTATCTCTACTCCTTACTAAATAGTCAGTAGCTGAGTGTTGCCTCCATGTCATGCTATAGCAGTATCAATCTAGGCAATGATATTATTAGGCAGAGTAAATTAATATCCTTGTCAGAAAGCCAGAATATTTGAAAGTAGACATTATATAAAAAATCCTTGATAAATCAAAGAGAAGAAAAGATGGTGGTTATGGCTTTAAATCCAGGCACTTGCTTAAGGCACTCATATTGTCTAGTAAAAGACTATCTCATATGGACTAGGTTTGTTGAGTGTTCCAAGACAATCTCCTCCAACAATGACATTGACTAAGCCTAGTTGTCATATCATGAGAAAGGAAAGAAAAAGTGAAAAAAAGGAAATACAAATACAATATCATAACACTAGAAATGTACTAAAAAAGTGAAAAGTATAACATTCTACAGTAGTCAGTAGTTAGATGGCCTGTGATCTCATATCATACTTCACTTAGATTATAAAGGATAAATTTACCTCAGACATCTTATAAATATTGTTACTAGATATCATTGCAATATGAGTGCCTAACTAGAATATAGAATAAAGGTCTATCAAATAAAACTGAAATTACTTTGAGATCTAAATGAAATGAAAGGTCAAGTGAGAATCAAAGTTTCTGAGGGTGAAAATTAGTAGATGAGGGCTTGTTGTTCCTGAGAATTAACTCCTTCCATAGGAATGCACCATTAATCACTATTTACGGCGGCTATTGGCTTGTTTGCAATACCGCGTGAACGTGGACTCAAACATCCGATGAGATTTCAAAGCTCAGCAGCCAAGCCATGAGGCCACGTCAACATCAATCACTGGGTTCTATGTAGAAACCTGCCTGGCCAGGCTGACGATTAAAAACTAGTTCTAGTTGTCAGCACGCTTTGCCTCCACCGCGTCACGTAGCATGTCCAACTACATCCGCACGGCCAAATCGGTCTTCTGAGGCGGTTCCGCTGGATCACGTAACATGCTGTACACCTTCCTTCCCACCGCCATTTCGCTCAGAAAATTTTGTTCGCTTTACTCGACGCGAACCTTTTCTAATTCAAATCTGTTTATCAACTTCAGCCACTGTTCGATGGGTCCCTTCTGTCCATCGTTTGGTGCATTTCCTTGTTTGCTTCTTCCCTTTCGTGTGGTGCCCAGAGTCTGAGTACCGGACCCTCGCGGACTCAATCACCCAGCGATTCGTTTCCTCGGCACTCGTTCGTGTCACGTCGCCCGGCATACCATCGCCTGTTCCTCAGACTCCTCTATTCTTTACTTGAAGTATCTCATCTCATGGGCCCACACACGCGTTTCCCATCTGAACGCTGTATTCGACAGGGCCGCTTGTTTTGACCTCGTGCCCAGCTTCTCTCTGTTTCGCTGAGTTACTATCGGTATAAAACTCAGTAGTTGCAGCGGCGTCCAATTTTTGTCTTGCCAACACACTGTCATCTCCATCAAACCCAGCAGCCGTATTGTCTTACATTCGCTTCCTTGCCCACAAGTTGGTCATGGCGATTGAACTGAGCAACCGCCACAATATGCAGGACGACGACGAGGTGACGGATATCAACGGGATTCCTTCCCCTAGCACTCCCTACTCGGTGGGCTCTGACGACGAAGATGATGACGGTTCTTCTGATACCTCGTCGATTCTGACTGAGCTCGGAGCAGACGAGTTCCCAGGCCACTTTAGAGAGCACGGTGGCCGGCTCTTCCATTCTCATGGTAACTTGCCATACCCATTGCCTGTTGATGGCGACGAACAAGAAGTGTGTTAGTATTATTTTGTTGACAACTCTCAAACCAATCGGTTTTTCCTTCCAGAGACTCAACCTGCAGCACAAGATTCTGCGCGACCTGTTAGGGTCTCACTTTGTCGGACCTGTCGCCGAAGTGCTAGCCGACGAGTCAAGCAGGCAGAAACGCGTCCTCGACCTTTGCACGGGGACGGGTCGATGGTCAGTGACTTCAGCTGATTTGGCATTGATACATCTCAACCATTCAATTCGTGTGCGCTGGATTCATTTGATAGGTTGATGGATATGGCAAGTCAGTTTAGACACGTCAGGTTCTCTGGCGTAGACATTGGTACGTACATGACACGTTGCTGTCGCTCTGCAATCCTATTGGTCACTCGCTCCCGTCGTCTAACTTATTAACACCTAGTTCCGATTGCAACTAGGCGTCCCCACTCCAACGCCCACTTCGAAATCCTGGATGTCACGCAGCCCCTCCGGTGGCCTGATGATGTAATGGACTTTGTCCATGCACGTAGCGTTTCTCTGGCGGTATGTGGTCCAACCGTCTCATCTATTTGTGTTTTCATCATTCCGTAACTAGATACCCAACTATCCGGAGATGCTACGCGAAGCCGCGCGTGTCCTACGACCAGGCGGCATCTTCGTTTCCGGAGAAATCGTCCGCACTGTGGAATTTGCCCCCGGTTACCGTGGCAACCCCGCTGTGGATGCCCCCGGTGCAACACGATTCTTCAAAGTCGTTAATGACATCTTGGAACGTGTTGGACTGCATGAGGTTAGCGGTGACATTCCCCGCTGGCTGAGGTCCATTGGGGCTTTTACGGGTGGTCGTATTCAAGAATACCTCATTCCCATTGGAGAATGGCACCCGTCCTCGCGCCAGAGGACCTTAGGCCGTGCTTACCTTGCCACGATGATCGCATTCGCGGAAAGCCTCACACCTTTTCTGAGGGACCGAGGGGAACTCTCTGAACGGGAGATATGCGAATTAATTGACGGACTTAACCGCGACATGCGCTGCGTCCCTGGCCTGGTGAGCGTCTACCAGACTGTGTGGACGATCAAGGCCTGAGCGCTCTCTGGCTTCAACCTCGCTTCGATCTGCGATGAAACCACGGCTAAAGGCGGTCGATTTTAGAAAACGCTTTATTCATTCTATGTTGTGTGTTGACTACAGCTTGTTCTCGTCGCGAACGTCTTGTTATCATGCTGTCTCTCTTGCTCTTCGCTCTCTTTCTTGAGTATCTTGCTTGTCATTCTAGTCAAAAACTTGTGTCATGCTCTGTGTTACTTTGAAAACTATTGTTTGTTGTATGCGCTCTTCATACTTTGTGTTTTACTACTCCCAGACAAATTGTTAGAGCATATGCTATACCCAGGCCTGATGATATGGATTCAGCCCCATGCAGCCATCAATCATATCTACTTATGAATCACTGACCTGGCGGCCGGCTATCGTAGTCCTTCGGCCTTCAGGGCTCAGGGCTCAGTGCGCTACACTGATCTCACACGGGTCATCTTGTAGACGTCCCACTCTGGATCACTTCAGGAACGCGATTTTTGTGAAGAGAAACCTAAACTATTTCAACGCGCCCAAACGGAAGGCCAATGCCCAACTGCACTGGTACTACTGGTGTTGGGACGTGGAGTCGATTAGTTTCTGGCGGAGCTGAGCAAACAACCTCCAACAACCGCAAGCCAAGAATCCGTTCCGCAATTGGAGAACCTTTTTTGGAAGGCGCATCCTCAATAGCCCCTCGCATGTCTTCACTGCTCTGTTTCTCATATAAAAGCATGCGCTCGGATCTTTCGCCCCAGTTCCACTCTTCCCTTCTCCCCTCATGTCCACCACCATACTACCGTAAGTCCGTCTCCTCGCATACACGCTTGGGTTTCCCCCACACGGACCTGTCGAACGTAACTGCGCTGGATGTATGTGTCCCATCGAGGGTAAGGACGAGCAGCCATTCGTCGTCTTTCGTGGGTATTGTATTTGACGCCTCCTAATCTCTCTTTGAGTCACCTACTCAGTCGTGGTTGCTTACCCTCCCTTTCTCTTGGATTGCTGCCGCGCTCTGAGACTCCCGTCGAACGCGTCGATGATTGCAACTCGTCACCTCTGGCTCACGCATGCCATCGACCTCTTTCCTTTATATCGGCGTGCATCCCTCGACGTTTCATCCAAACCGCGTATAGTCGCTCTCCGAATGACCCTGTACGATCGCGACTCCGAGTTGCACAACACGCCACCGCCGTCAGGACGTACATCTTACATAACCGACACCCCGTCGTAACCGATGCTGCTGGTCACCGATCACCTGCCATCTTCCGAATAACTTTGAACCACCATCTTACCTCCTTCATGGTAGCGCATGCTCCCTGATGACACATGCTTCCAGGACTCTCCGAGGAAGCATGTGCCATGAGGGACTTGATCGTACGTATCATATCTCGAATGGTATTTTTGCAGTTCGATGCAGGCCTTGGGTACAGGTGAGCAAACGTCGCACGAGCATTTTGTGATTCAGTCACTTCACGCCACATGATTGAACATTTTGGGCGGATCCGTTCTGAGGTTATACTCGCGCCACGACTTCAGTCTGCCGTGAAAGGGGGCGTTGGCAGGGCTGGACCATCGAGGCGATGGATGAATCATTCAACTGTGGTTCAGTCCGTTTGTTTGTGAGGAGACCACCAATACGCCGCCATACTTTCGAGAGGCGTGACTTCGAGGAACAGTCTGAGCCTCTGCAGCGTGCTCAAATTACAAGCCTGCAGCTACGTCGCCGAGATGAGTTCGGTTAATTCAATAGGTATGCAGTAATAAGCATTTATCAGACGGGAACTCATTTGCCGTTCGACGTTGAAGATTGAAGGGCAATCTGGATGTTGTTAACAATCACTCAGTGCTGAAGGTGCATGCCCAAACGACCTTGGATGAGGATTCGCTAGGTTTTTGTCCGAATAAGTGTGTGCCCGTAAAAAAGTTGCGATTTCAAGCGGAACTGGATCATACTCGGTGTGCAGATAGATGTCCGATCCGAGGTGGGATGAGCGTGCACCCCACTTCAGGTTGTTGTCACGTAACAATGCGCGGAGGTGACATTTTGATGCTCGTACCCCACGCAAGTGTCGGCAAACCATCCCAAGCACGACTCGGCAGAGCCACATCATGATAACGAACGTATTTCAAGAGAACACAAACATCAGCGCCAATCAGCTGTACTGCTAGCAATCGTCCTTCGATTCTACAGGGTATATTCCGAACTGTTTGCAGCGGACGACACCGTTTCAGGATCCAACAGCGTCCAAGGCGCCCACATCGATCCCACGTGTCGTTAGAACCATTCGGCTTCGTTCTTTTGACGTAGCGCTCACAGCGGGATGCTGCCTTCCAACTTAAAGTCCCTACTGCTCGTACCGATTGAGAACGTGATCTCCCCGTTCGGCTTGGCCCAACCTTGACGGACGACATCCCAGATCGACAGGTCATACCGCGAGAGCGTGATGGACACCTGGGACGTTTGACCCGGCTCGAGTTCGATATGCGTGAAACCTTTCAAGACCGATGGAGGCTCTTTCGCCGATATAGGGTGGTGCACGTAGAGTTGTGGGATCTATACGGGCATGTCCGTTAAGCTACGCGGCGCGTGAGAGTGGGAGGTCTGGGCTCACATCACCACCGTAGAAGGAACCCGTATTTTTCACATCGAACGTCACTCGGAACGCAGGCATGTGAAGCCTAGCGGGAAGAGCAGTCAACTCACGCTCTCCACCAGATCGGGAAGAACCCACCATAGAGCGGTGGTTGACCCTTCAGTGATGGGAGTCGCGCCGCCATTCGCCCAGTTTTGAACGAGCGCTGCCTCTGGAGTGTCATCGGAAGTAACGGGGGTGACTGCAAGGTTAGAGTATTCAAAGGTCGTGTAACTCAAGCCGAATCCAAATTCATAGCGAGGGGTGATGTCTTTCTGAAGGACCATCAAGAACCGCCATTTAATTACCAAGTGTTCACTCACAGCGTCGAACCAACGATAATCAATCAGGAGGCTGAAAATTTCAATAAGCACGGGATATTCTGGGTAAACGTATCAAAGAACGTACCCTTCGGTATAGTTGAGAGTCAGGATGTCGGTCCCGCCATCTCCCGGAATAACTTGAGCGGGATAATCACTTGGTTTCTTAGCGATGGTGTATGGCAAGCGTCCAGATGGATTCCAACTTCCGTACAAAACATCTGCAATTGCGGTACCAGCTTCGTTTCCACCGAGGCTGGCCCAGAGGACCTGGAACGACGATTCAGATCGGGATGAATTTCGGGCGAAGAATACTAACAGCGGTAACATTGGGGTGCTCAACCCAAGGTTCGAGGATGAGAGGTCCAACACTGTTCACGACGACAATCGTGTTATTGTTATTAGCCGCAGTAGCAAGGACAAGTTCATCGCCGTTATTCCAAGCTGTTAGATTATTCCTGTCGCCTTGATTCCCATCTACCGTGATGTAATCCTACATCGAAATCAGTGGCCTTCGAGTGAAGCATGTCGTCGTATTTCGCACCTCTCCCGAATCAGAATTCAGGAACACAATGGCCACTGCTTGATCGGTGACCGCACTCGCTGTCGCGTAGAGATCCCAGTTATTGAAGTTCCACGAGAAAATAGACTGATCAGCTTTGGCGCGATACTGAATGGCTTCATACGGCTGACAGCAAAGCAATATTCAGAAAGAGAGAGGACATGGGACATGGAACTCACAGATATGAGATACGAGAATCTGTCCGTCCTGCAAGGAAAGTCAGCAGAGCCTCGAGAGTTGATCCAAGAGAGTATACACACCCGGAACCCCAGCCCATGGCAAGGATCCCAGTTGGGTTACCACCCTGATCTGGGTATTCATTAGGCCCAGATGCAGGTGGCGCTGCATCGCTCCCAACCAAGACAACACTCTTGGGCTTATTAAGAGGTAGTACGCCTTCGTTTTTAAGCAAAACAATGCCACCACTCGCCACCTCCTTGACGATGTCGGAGTGGTCACTCTGGGCACTCACTCGCTGATTGATAGGGTCATTGACGTTCCAAGAGTCGATGGTCGTATTCGGGTAGTCTTTATCCTGATGCAGGTAATACCATGCGGCAACAATACGTGTGGCCATGTCGTCCAGACGAGCGATCGAAATGGTGTGATTCTTGACATAAGCAGTCAAGTTCCCGCCGAAGTAGGAGGTGCCCGAGTCGAAGGTGATGTCCCCAGGCATCGTCATCTATAAAATTGATATCAGCAAGTGTTCTAGAGCGGTTGGTCGAACTGTACGGACATCAAGACCCGCAACAGCGGACAATGTATTCATGGTTGCGGACCAATCTGACATCACAACTTTCGGAATCTCAACACATTGATTGAAACTTTCCACGAAGAAGGCTATGCTCACAGCCTTGGAAACCAAACTCTCTCTTCAGTATGTCATTCAGTGTCTTGTTATTGTTGCAGGCATAGGTATAATTGACGAGATCTTGAGCAGAGGTTAGGGTGCAAAATGTTCTCAGGTGGATTTCACTGACTATAGCTGCACATAACCGCTGAAACACCAGCCATGACAGAACGCATGAAAGGCTGCGCGTATATTTCATGCTGAGTCCGGTCATCGACATTTGATGACTCTTGAGTACGCATATGCTCTTGCTCACTGCCGGGGGCAAAAAGTAAGCAATCGATAATCGTGCCAAACCCCAGGTCAACTCAACTTGTTAATGTAATGCTTGGCAGTCGCTTGGACACCAGCAGACTGCAGTCCGAGAATGGTTTCGTACGCGGCTTCTCCAGAAAGGTACGGGTCAGCACCGAAGCCTTCCCAGTTACGTCCACCCTGAGCAACGCGCCCCATGTTCATCATAGGACCAAGAGCAATATTGACACCCTTGGCCTTGAACTCCTCGCCCATCGCGACTCCTCGTGCACGTATCAAGGCACGATTCCATCTGTGAAACTTTTGAGTCTACCACGGGAAAGCTGTAGTCGGAGCTACCCACGTCGAAGCAGCAGTTATACCAGCTGGAAATGAGCTAACCAGATCTGTGAAACGGACTCCAAGTGGCGAATCCTATTCCACGTTTCAAAGAGAACCTTGAGAATATTGCGAATCAACCTACCTGAAGGCAGAGACCGGGGAAATTGCGAACTGGGGGGATATTTCCAACACAAGGTCCGTTCGCCCAACCAACACCGGTAGTGATATTGACTTTCTGCTCAATTGAATAATTCGCAATCTGCGAACATAAGAGTTTAAAATTAGATGTAAGTTAGTCCAGAGCGTGCGAAGAAAAGTAAATGAAACGAACTAATTCTCGAGCCTTGGAATACGCGCTGGCCCATGCTGGTGCAAAGTCAGGCACGACAACTGGATCAGGACTGACGGGAGGAGGGTCTAAAGGATCAGTCGAAGGGAAGACCGGCGGTTCTGGAGGTAGTGTGGGTGTAGGGAATGGGGTGAAAGGATATGTTGAAATTGGGAGGGTGAGCGGACCGCCCTGAGTCGAGACATGTGAGCTCGTGGTAGAAGAGTTCGAGTGGGAACCAGAATGATTATGTGTAGACGTAGGACTGGAATGAGTGGATGGAGTTGAACTTCTTATGGTGGTGTTAGAAGGGAAAGAAGTAGGAACCGTGCTCCCTGTATCTGAGGATGCAGGTAAAGACGAAGACGGGGCACTGGTCGCAAGGATGGCCTGTACGAACAACAGCAAGAACGACACACTGAGGGACTTGTGCACCATCTTCTGATGAGGAAAGCGGGGCAAAAGTGGTTCAAATGCACGATTGTCAACGCGGCATATTTAAAGGAGCGGATCCCATGACGGAAATCGGGTCAAATAGAATGATGCTCATGCGACAGCCAGGAAGCGCCCTACAGTTGCAAAATCCTGAGGTTGACGTAAACTCCGGCGAGCCGAGATGACAAGACATACTCATCAAGACTCGTAGTCAACAGGTCGTTTCCTGAGTTCAGGCAGTGTGAGTGCATGAGGCCCATCTACATACGAACAATGACTCCGTACGATGGAAGCATGGTCGGTATGGATACTTGATGGATGGATGATCATAAGGCTTCAGTCGAAACCGCCGCTCATATCGCGCTTGCCATGAACTCAAGTGACACCTCGAATTTGATCGCTCAATAAGGACATATTGACAGGAATTGTCAAGCCACGCGGACGGGGGATCCCATGTTTCCCTCGTTGGGGTAGGTTCGCCTCGGTATTCATGGTTGAACGTTGAACTTCGATGAGTATCATGTCACTGAGGTTGCAATTCTCATCAGTGGCAATGGGAAGTTTAAATCACAGAACCGAATCTCACAAACCGTGGCGATAATGCTGCTTCTGATTAGGTAAGTATTATACAGTCGGGCAACTTAATGGCCTCTCAATCCCCATTTTTCTGGGAAGGCCCGCTGAGCTGGTGTTATTTTTGTTAATAGCTGCACTTGATTTTCGGCTGAGTCCACGAAGTTGCATACGTTGAAAGGAGACTGCAACTCTAAATGGGACAGGCCTTAAGGTGCAACACGGTGCAGGTGAGATCGTGTGTTAAGAGCATCATGATGCTTCTCAAATAGGCTGTGTTTGTTGAGCCGTTGATCGGGTTAATATTGTCACAGGCTGACAACTATGACCTATCATGCACCACCTTGACATCTGGACATATGCTGTGTACAATTTACCCGATCGTCTTTGGACAGAAAAGACGGCTTTTTTTTTCACTGAAATATCCATTATGTTCGTGTAATTCTTTTTTCTCGCCCTCTTCTCAACTGACTGACTATGTGCGGACTCGTTTTGAGATGGCCATCGCTCTAGCAGAGCACTTCTTGAAGATCTGGGGGGGTAACGCCGACATATTCGTGATAGGCCTGAGTATGCTGAGAGCGGACGTCCTTGACGGATTCAGATGGGGCCGCAGAGAAAATACGGCTTCGGAGAGGCATGTAACGTAGCCTTTTGCCTGAAAGGTCGCCCAAGACGCTGGAAATGATGGCAGAAAGAACTGACTTCAGAAGCGATCCAGGGATGATCTTGTCGATATTCCGCAAGTTCTGCTTCGGACTTGCTTGTTCATCAGAGCACCAGGCCTGAGGAACTGGGTCGTATGCATTGACAAGGTTATGATTCCAGACTCGGTATTTTTGACGTCTCAAGTCACCTTGTTTGGTGGTGATGGGTAGGAACGTCTCAGAAAAGAGCGTAGCGAACGCCTCATTTCCAGGACTAGGCCCAGCGATGGGATAAGTGAGGATGCGGTCACGCAGGACTACGTCAAGCTCCACCAAGACGAGGGCAAGCGTGGGAGAAAGGGCACCACCAAGGCTGTGCCCAGTGGTAATGAGCCTTACATCGAGGTTGGACTGGGTTTGACGTTTGAGAAAACTGAGAAGCGTCTGTCCCTCAGCTTCTGCTCCTCGGGGGGACTTTACGGTGAGTAATTGCCAGACTGTGCGCGCTGTTCCCCTTGCTATGTATGCACTTCCCCAATTGACATCTGCTTCTGGTAGCTTGCACTCCAGGATGTCGGAACGGAGGCCAGACACCCAGCTCTTGAAGTCGATCGGAGTGGTTACGTCGAAGTTTGAATTGATCCACGTGTGAACAGACCTTGTTTGGGTCCCGGCAATGGCGATGACATAGGTCGGTCTGGGTTCATCACCCTCCCAACATACGACCGAGTCGTTGTAGGCAATATACCAAGCAAGATCTGGGCCACCGGAATCATCTTTACGATCCACCTTCCAGACGACTGGACCCCACACCAGTTCCCATTTCCCTCTTGCGGCGTTCGCGACCCCCGTCTCTGCGTATTCACTGATTCGCGGGAGGATGGACCCTAACAACTTCTGCAGCGTCCTTTGAAGATCTTTCGTTGTGCCGTTGACGTCGTGCACAAGCGTCGAAACGAAGCATAGGGTATAAATTTCCTGGAAAACGTTTCGCGGAGGCATGCGTTGTAAATGGCCCAACATTTTATTGGCGGCATCAGAAGGAATTTCATGTACGGCAGTACGGCCCTCCGACGCCGTTCGGGAAAACAAGCTGAGAATCTTATGCAAACCAGGTAGTTCAGTGAGGATACCGTATTGAACATCCTGGGAAACGCGCTCGACGCCGCGGCCCAGCCTCTCTGTCAACGCCTTTTGCATATCATCCAACTCTTCCTGAGTCACACGAGGCTCTTCATCACCAGATTCTACCATCTCCATAAGCTGCAAAAGTGCTGGGATGATCTCGTCGAGTTCCGATGGTTTAGTGAGTGACAAGAACTCGCCGGAACGGTCAAGAATGCGAAGAAGATCAAGAATGCATCGCTTGATGTCGGCAGGGCGTGGGGGGGGCACCAGGAAGATTCCGACCAGGCACTGCCTTTGGTCCAAACTGGGCCTGAAGTCTCAACAAGAGATCGGGATAGTCCGGAAGTCTCTGCATCAATTCTCCTAGCGTATTCTTCTCTGTCACTGAGGCCAATTGAAGTCCATGTTTTACAAACGCTTTGGAAACGACACACCTTCATCACCGGCAGGTAATCTTGAAGCAACGAATCGGGAGTATAGGAAACGTCTCTCTGACACATCGCCGGTCTTGACAATCTTCAACGAAGTCTCGTCATCGATATTGAGAACTTTGAGGAAGCGTTCCAGTGCCTCGATGTTCTCCGCTCCATCTTTGTTGATTGGAGTTTCTGGATAGTTGAACGCCAGCCAGGCTTTGTCGTGATCAGAGAGCCCAGCTTCGGGCTCAGAACCGACAGTGGGAATAGTTGCAGCTTCGGAGTACTTAGATAAAGTGGAAGAAAAGATTTATATTTAACAGAGAACGCTAACCTCATGATAGAAACCACGTCGTCGCCGAGAAAGCTTGGTAAAGAGGATCTCTGGTTCTCGTGCACAAGACCGAGAACGTGACCGATAGCATGGAGTGCAATTACAGAGTTAGCCAGGGGCGTCTTGTCTGGAGTTATCCACCCCAGGTTCATTGTCGCCTTCTCTGGGCCAAATATTAAGGCGTCGGTACCGATCGTAGACCAATGGTTTTCATCTGACGAAAAACTGATTCGTATGCTCGCAGAGGATCGATCTTTGGAAGGAACGAACTTGACATTAGCATGCTTGGCGTACGCCTTCATCGCCGAGATCACGAAGGACTCCTTCCAATCTTCATCGTCTTGTCCTGCAGTGTCGAAAAAATATGAGATTACCTATGTCGCAATCCGTGTCTGGCTTAGATGAAGCGCGAGTAGAAAAAAATGATACAAACCGCCTGATTGGACCATAACTTCGATTCTTGGGCAACGAAATAATTGACACCGGAATTTTCTTCAGTAGACTTGGGGTGTTCGCCGACGATTCGAAGGCGGACGAATTGACGTTGATCACAGTGGGCGTTCATTGCTAAGAGGTCTCGCTAGAGCGAATTGTGATCTCGAAGGCGAGATAAGGGAGATAGCATGCACGCGAACCGAGCAGTGCATCCCTTTCTCACAGTGATGGTGGCTTCCTCGGATAATCAGCTGGGGTATGTAAATACAGTCGACTCCCTCTTAACTCATACCCCTTCGGCGGCCTCCACAGCACGAAGGACGAAAATTTATCCTAGACTCTCAGTGTATAGTTTGTAGCATGAGTGCCAAACTACCTATATTCTCTGTAGGACATACCCTGTTTGATCGCTGGTTGAGCCTCTAGGGTGGCCAGAAGAGGTATGGGTTAAGAGGGAGTCGGCCGTAATCAACCTTGATTTCGTATTGCTCGCAAAATACGTACCATTTTTCGAACACCGTGACGACATCGCTATTGTCACTCGGTCCATCTGTACGCTTGTCTTTTTGGTAAACGGAAATAGGTCCACGAACATGTTAGAGTTCCCGCCTCCACCGTCAGCGACTGAGCGGGATAGGCACATTGACCGGTTATGCCGACTTCGAGGATCATTTGTTGTAGTACATTTCGACGAACATTCGGATCGCACTTTCGCGCGGAGGAACACGCTTATAAGGAGTGTAGTGGGTGATGATAGTCCTGAGGGTACTTCGAACATTTATTTTCCTTCACTTCAAGGAGGAAAGCCCCCGGCCTTACCGGGCGTACGATGACACCTGACTTCCAACACTTTGGTGGCAGCAAAAAAAAAGTGAAAGTCGCAGTGTCCCCCAAGCATATTCCTACCTAATCGACTCCTGACAAGTTTGTCCGTGATGCACACCTAAAGCCTACCTGATGGGTTTCACTTTCTGCCCAGCACCTCACAATGAAAATTACCCCTCCTGCCACAGCTCCCGGTACACCCTCTGACCCACCCCACAAAGCAACAACGCCGGACAACACAACAGTGTCGCGATCCAATACACACCAGGTCTGTTCTCCTTCTTGAGCTCGTACGACAAGCGCGTGGGCCACCTCTTCTCGCCCTCTGCTTGATCTTCCACTCGTACAGCCAGCGCCTCGTCGTGGTCGGGCGCTTGCATCAGCTCGATCATATGCCTGACGGATTCGTATACTTCGCCTATGCAATGGTAGCTCAGCGGGCCGACATCACCGAGAGCCAGTAGTGTACGAAACTGGCACGCAAGAGACGCACCTGTGCGCGGACCTCTTCCCTTCTCTCCATAATCGAGCGTTAGACCGTCATAATAATCCTGACTCAAGTCCCAGAATGTTTCCTGCGCGAGGACCTTGTCGCGCACGGATCCTGAAAAGGGCGTATTGATGGGAAAGGGTGATTACGCCGCGCAAACAGCGGTAAACGACTACGTACTGTCCGTGGCCAGGAACCCCAACAAAGTGGTTGCAACGAAGAGGACGCCCGCGCGTCTGTCCCTGAGCAACCCCAACAGACCTTCGATGATCGGAGAGCGCAGATCCTCTGGTCGAATCGTGAACATTTCGTCAAACGAAAGAGCATAAGTGTTCGAGACGGCCGTACCTTGTTCAGAGACAAACCGCAAATTGTCCATTGCGATCCTTTGTACTCTCCACGATGGATTACCCAACGCACTCACTACTCCTGGGATTAAGCTCAAGGTCTCGGCACTCGGGAGCGTGCTTCCGTCATCGTCTATAAGGGAATAAGTGACAAACAGGACGTAGCGAAAAAAAGGGAAACTAACCGAATTTAGCGATAACGCGCAAGTAGTGCAAACCTGCATAGGTACTTTCGTAGTTTTCGGGGCCAATCATTCTGCGTAGCACTTCAAGAGCCCCTGCTCTGAGAATGCCAGACCGTAGCCGTTCTGTGAACCAAAATAGTTTGTCAAAACATCCCCGTGTCAATTTGTAGCAGGCGACCAACCACACTCGACCAATTCGGATAGGACTTGGAGGCCATCTTCTCCACGCAGGCCGTCGAACCAGCGACGTTCGAGCATGCGTACAATACCATCGCAAGTTTCAGTTTCATCTTCGCATACGATCACAGCCACATCATCTAGTAGGCTTGTGAACAAACTCATTTTTAATGATCAGCCTGTCGACTCACTTATCTTGACGAGACGCGCCAGCGCTGATGCGGCGGAAAGGGCAGCTGATTTCTCTTTGAGCCGAGTAACAAGAACATGTATAGTTTTCATCGACTTGATGGCTTCCATAACGCCTGATTTCACTAATGTTGCATTTGAGTGTTTAGCTGAGAAAAATATCATGATACCGCAAACCTTTCGTATCCCCGAGCGCCACTAGTGCAAGAATAGCCCCATCGCGCTTGCCGGGCACATGACTCTGAACACGCTTCGCCAGTTTGCGCAAGTAGCCGTCTCGAATATCACCTGCGTATAAATCAGTCACGAAAAAAAGGAAGGAAAACGTAGGACGACACCATGTTGCGCGAATTCGACCAGCGCTTGACACGTTACCTGCTTGGCCTCACCAGAGCACCGATCGAGCATGTCAAGAAAGGTCGAGAGGATTCCGAATTGGAGCATCGTCCTCCGTAGGTCATCTAGGAGTATGTCAAGGGTGTGCTTAGTTTCGATAGATATCATAAATAAACCTTCTGGGAGAAGGGAACAAAGAACCCGCGTAGCTGCCGGTGCAACAAATTCGTCAAATTGCTTGACCAATTTGAGAAGAATAGGGACAGTAGGTCCTGCTTGCATAGCCTCCCTACCACTTTCTGTGACACGTGAATGAACAGTCATGGGACGATGGGAGCATGCGCACTATACTTTGCCAATCCCTCCACAACGTTCAATATAGAGACCAGAGCGGGCCTGCCTAGTATAACTTAGCCCGACATATTGTCGCTCAGAAAGTGTCACTTGCAATTTGAACGCAATGCCTCAATGATATCAGTCACCGCATCGATATCGATGAGTCTATTGGCGAGTTCGCCATCCACTGGCACAGATATCGTCAGGATGTGCCAAAAGGCCGAATAACGCCAACGCACTCTTTATCAACATGGCCAAGGCTTGTGCGCTGTGAAACGCAACGGTAGAGGCCTCATCCTCGTCTTCAGCGACGCGTGTGCTGTCACAGAGCTTGACTAGCATCTTCAAGTTCTCTTCACTGATCAATCCCGTCTTCAAGTCTGTCTGCTTGCAAAGAGACGGAATGTACATGCAAACACGACGACGATCTGTGTTGTCCTTTAAAAGAACGGAAACGTCATCTGGTATTTGTTGACCCTGATCGCCATAGGCCATTTCCAAAGGTTGATACCATCCCAATTCGCAGCAGGTGACCGCGGTGCTAAGCCGTATCAATATGTTTTTGCTTTTCAGGAAAGTGGCCAGAATGTGTCGCGCATTCTCATATTTGCTGATGACGACTTTACCGTCATCTAAGTTTGAAGTCGTCATTGACACTAAGACGGGTGCAAGGCACAGACCCACCGAAGCTTGCCATGAAAGCCAACCGGTCTAACGTGTCCAAATTTGGCGGGCCCCGCTTGAGATTATCCAACAGGCTCGAAACAGAATGTCTATCGAAAATGTCCTTCTCCCACAAATCTGATAGGCGCTGAAGTCGCTGGTGACTGTTTACGTCATGCCAAAACATAGGTTCAGGCCAGCCTTCGGGGTTATTGTAGAAATGTGCATGTGGTTTATAGTTATTCTTGAACAGTACGGAAACGTGCACCTTTTGTCCTGGCAATATTCTCCGAGGGCCCCCAAAGTGAGGCCTAGGACCGAAAGTTAGCGGACGCTTTAAAGATCATGACGCAATTTCACCTAAAAGTGTGCCTATCTGAGTTGTAGTACAGCAAGCGTTTGAGTGGCAACAGTTCCAATGGCCACCACCCGGGGTGCAGCGAACGAGTGATTTGTTTGTTGAGGTCATCAATCTTCCAAATCACGTCTGCGGGTTCCATCTCTAGTCCAGCAGCGATGGCCTGATTCCGCATCCAGAGTAATGGAATATCCCCAGATTGGAGCTTTTCGTTGCGTCTATTACCTCCACCACTTACAACCCTCGGGTCAAGATGAGAATCACAATCAGTAATGACTAACTTACACGTCCGAATGACAGCCGGCAAACCAGACCTCTTTGATACGTCCATCTTCACTAGGACCGGACCGTCCACCATAGACATACTCGGGCAAGAACTTAACACGTCTCTCGTCCAAGGCCAGAGCATGTCGAAAGTAACAAATATGTTCGCAGGAAGTCGTCGTGCATGGCAGCGTCCTGTCCCTGCTAAGGCCAACCGACGACACCGTGTCCCTGTGAAGGTCAAGTTGAGTACCTATCACGACAAGGATTTACGATAAAACTTGCCACACCCCGACAAAATGTATGTGAGCATTACTTCGACAGAATGTCTTCTGGAACGTTTTCGCCAATTCAGCGTATCTGGCCTTCTTCTTGGACTCTTTTGCCGCTGGCTGGCTGATGACACTAGTTGGTCTTGCCAGCCTCGGATCGTCGTCGTCCGTTTTTGAATATAACTCGAATGCACTACTAATTCATCAGACGCGCACGAAAACGAAGAATATTATGTCTTTACAATGGTATTTGCTCGTTGTTTCCCGGGAGAAGAAGCCCGACCTTCGTAATCCGGTTAGTATCGGTTGGGAGCATGCCCTAGGAAGCATGCTTACCCGAGCAATCATACCTGCCAAGGCTCTGACCTGGTAAGCACCGCGCGAATAGCCTGGAATGGGTGTGAGAAATGCGTAGGCTCAGCACCATACGATGAAATACTTCACCAAAGAGAAATATTTTATCCCCATCCTGGTAGTTGTCGGAGAGCCATCGATAAGAAGCCATGATGACCTTGTGTAGGTTCCTGCCCCTAATCGAGGTCACTAGCTACAGAGTTAGGCGCGAAGACTTACGAACCAAAGGCCATATCCAGATTATTGGACACTTGATGACCTAAGGACGTCCGGGCAACCTTGGCGATCGCACCGAGCCCGCTGCTGTAATACGTGAGCTGCTTGTCGCTCTTGGTGATGTGGCTGTAGAGCTCGACGATATTCGTATTCTGCATAATGGGTGCACGTTTACGAGACAGCCAAGTATTCCGAGTGGGTAAACATTACCTTGATACCAAACTGATTCGACGTGCCATCGATGCACACCACGAGGTTCCTTGAGGTTGTAGGTGTAGATTGCGAACACTCAAAAGTTCGAAGGGTGCGAGTCAAGCCTTCCTGGGTCGTCATTGAAACGGTATAGATGGTCGGTATATTGAACTGGCGTCCTGTCCTTGAAATATGACTGTCTTAGTGTGCTGTGCCGACAAGCTGAGCGTCGGTGGAATGTGGTATAAACTGGCAGGCGTAGTTGACACACTGCGTGGTGAAACGAGGGAAACACGAGTTGGCTTCTTGACTACAGCATGCCGACCTAATAGAAGTTTGGAGATGAGCCAAATGAGGAATCATTGTGCCAAGTAGGCGCTCACCTCCTCACAGTGAGGATGCCATGTGTTGGCCGGTGTTCAGGGCAGTTCGGCGCGAAGCTGGGCTGGCCATGCTCGTTGATCGGTACCTCTTGAGCACTGAAGAAACACACATCAACTAGGGTGCCACCGCTTGCATGCCTACGTGTGTGCATGGCGAATGTCGACGATCATTGAGTGGGGCGTTGTTCCATGGAAAATTGAGCTTAAACAACCGCGCATTCCAGTCGGCGCCCGGGAAAAGCGCACAGGGCAAGACAGTATGCGCATGATGGCAGTTGCGCACAGCTGAATCATCTTGAGGTGGCAGTATTCAAGTATTTGGCCCTCTGAGGTTTCCACCCAAACGGGACGCAGGATCGATCAGCTTGCGGCATCCAACCATAAAGAAGTGTGAACGAGAAGCAAGTTTGAGCAATGTTTAGTTGTAGCGCTTTTCGGATGTCTCACAGTCGCGAGGTACGAGTCGGGAAGATGATAAAGCTATTTGACTTAGCCCGCCCAGTGCGCCAATTGAGACCACCCTAACTTACTCTTCTCATTCTCTCGACATGCGCGTCTACTACTTCGATAACATTCCCGGTGATCAACGTCTACCCCATGACTCTGGCATACCCGTCGACGCTACCGTGCTCGCTTCCGTCGGTGTCCTCCATTGGCACATCCCAGTCCCCGAGACAGACGACCATCCCGACATCGACGCCGTCGCCCGTGAGCGCGGGTACAAAAACAGGGACTTCATCACTGTCACCAAGGAAGGCCTTGGCGATCTCTATGAATCGAAGCTCAAAAGCTTCTATGAGGAGTGCGTTTCAGTTCGGCGTCTCAGGCGCCCACTCGTTATTCGGGTTTTGAACATCCACCAGACACATGCACGAGGACGAAGAGATCAGGTACATTCTCAGTGGAAGTGGCTTCTTTGATGTTCGCGGTAGGTCCTTGGGCTTGATTGCTACTTGTTCCTTAGCTCATTTACTCGTGGAAGACCATCCCAACGATCGGTGGATCCGATGTGCCGTTGACTCTGGTGACCTCCTGGTCCTTCCCGCCGGCATCTACCACCGCTTCACACTTGACGAGAAGAACGTGATCAAGGCGATGAGGTTGTTCAAGGTAAGATCCTCGTTGATATAATTCGTAGGCTGTCTCCCACTCACCTCATTCTGCAGGATGAGCCAAAGTGGACACCCTACAACAGGAGCGACACCACAGACATTAACCAGTACAGGGTGGATTACCTGAAGAGCATTCTTGTAAACTGAGCCAGACTATCGAGTTTGGGCCATGTCAATATATGTGTTCACTTATTTCGTGAGCAGCACAAACTCACGATGTACAATGTGGACGAAAAGAAAAAAGTTAAGTCCGAGTCTTAGTCTCGGGGTTTACGAAGTGGGGATCAGAGGAAGACTGCGCTTTAGGATAATTTGTTCCATGACTCCCACACGTTTTTCACGCTGGAGTAACGCCCCCCCAGAAGCATTCGTCAAGCTCAGGCAAGGACGACATAGCACTGCGTGAATCTCTTTCGAGGCTGTCAGCAAGTTTGCCTTATTCGTCTTTTGAAAGACACTTCGTCGAGTCAAATAACCTGGCAGCAGTCTGCCCGTTGCGCCTTCTACCCATCGACTATCCGCGCCGCAGTGTTGGCGAATCTGATACAGCGAACGTCGGGGTTACCTATATATGCAATCATGGCTGGCGACCAATCCAATGTGCCTACAAACTGTCATGGAAGTGGTTGCTGTTCCAGATTCACCACTCTGTGGCGTAATCACCTCACGACCGGAAAATATCTTCTTTTCAGACATGGGGAACTTATTCTTGGCCCTTGATGCTCCTTTCGCCTGTAGCTGAATAATTCACCCTTCCGCGCAGCCTCGGCTTTGCGAACCAAACCTACAGGTATGGTTTCCCTGAAATTTCTGCGCCGATTGTTTGGAAGACAGGGAGGCCGCCATTGTATATGGGAGGGTTTGAGGGGCCAGTGGGAGCAAGGTTCAACTATGCAAAGTAAGCATACACAGAACACGCGACTAAACAGCTGGAGCATTTGGCGAGTTCGCCAAGACAAGGTAATATCATCCTTGACGAGAGATGCAAATATTGTACGTATTCATCACCATTACTAATGATCCTGCAAGTCTATCGTTGAAAATGTTCGTATTCAATCAGTTTACCTGATCCTGATGAGGATGTGTGTCGTCAGAAATAAATCTTATTGAACCGTCCATCGCGTTACACTTGCTCTCCGTGGATTGTCGTGGCCCTCGTGTCCTCTCGTAGTTCGTTAACGTGGAGCAAGATCCGATGCGTTCCAGAGAAGAGAGGACTGCATAGGTAGGAATAACCTCATTTTGTCCAAAGTCGAGTGATTAGATCATCCTTGTTTCGTCAGGCCAAAAAAGTCAGCGCTGGCATGATCGCATGGAGCAAGGATGATAAGTAAATCGTATTGCTGGCGGGTGCGTGGGAGGCAATTTGTTCACGACGAAACACGTGAAGGTTACCGATTTCGTAGAATGAAGGAATGTAGGAATGTGCCCCAAAGCAAAGGGATGTGGGGCAGGCAGAAAAGAACACGAAGAGAGGTCGGGGCCCATGATACAGCCCATTACCGAACTCTATTAGAGGGATGTGAGGAAGAGAGATTGGGTAATCCGACTTGACGGCCTGCCTCATCGGTACTACTAGCGATAACGCTGCGGAGTGGCTACCGGGTGACGAGAGTTGGTCATTCACTCCGAGTTTTCACGAAACGATGGAGTGGTTTCAGCACGGTGACTTCTCAATTCTGACCGGTTCATGATGGTCATATTGTTGGGGACGCTGCTACCGGCATGCGTCGCACTTGAGCCACTAGGATGAAGGCACGTATCAAGCCAAAGGCCTGGAAGCGCCCATTTGGCACCAGCACTAACAATACCATACGAGTTACTAGCCGCGTTTCAACCCCACACGATCATTGACGTGGTTGGCGGACTCTATGCCAGTGCGCTAAATGAATCGTGCCATCTCCGTAATTACGCGACCAAATAATCTGTATCAAGATGACGGTAATTCGGATCAGTGAAACAGACGAAAACCAACTGGACGCTATGTCGCAGGCAAGGGGCCAACTTGAACTTGCGGCCTCTCGAGGCAGACGATGCTACTAGCCTGAGCAAGTATCTGGCGCCGTGGCCGGTTGAATTGGCCGCACTCCAAACTGGGAAGTGACAGAGTTGCACACGTTGCTACTAATCTGGGAATTGATCGTCGCTAACTCCGCTTTTGCTTCCGGAACCAACACTGAAGATTGGGGAAACGGCGCATGCCACTTTGACGAGGTGACGGCACGGATAAATACCATAGGAACTGAACGGAACACGTAGTGACGTGCTGAAACGCGGTGAACTTATCGCAAGTTTGGGGCATTTAAATATGAGTCCCCTATCCACAGTGAAAAGCCGCGCAACACACTAACTGCCTCTCTCACTCTATCAACCTAACAGTCTCACTCATTCTACTCTGAGATGCGCGCCTACTACTACGATGACATTTCCGGCGATCAACGCCTCCCCCATGACTCTGGTATACCCGCTAGCAATGCAGCTCTCGCCGCCGTCGGGGTCATCCTCTGGCATGTCCCCGTCGATATATCTGCACAGAATGACTATTCCACGATCGATGCAATGGCAATTGAACGTGATTATAAGACCATCGAGGTCATGACCGTCACCAAAGAAGCCCTCGGTGAAGAGGTCTACAATCAGAAGCTTGCCATATTCTACTCAGAGTATGTTTCAACTGGTCCTATGCGCGGGGCTCATGCTCACAATATCGTTCCACAGGCACATGCACGAAGAGGAAGAAATCAGATATGTGCTCGAGGGAGGCGGTTTCTTCGATGTACACGGTAGGCTTGTCTCAGTGCCAACGCTTGTACTTGCCTCTGACCTGCATTCGGTGTTGGGTTGCATGGATTAGAAAATTCCACAAACAGGTGGATCCGATTCGTGGTGAATGCGGGGGACATGATACTTCTTCCGGCTGGAATATATCATCGGTTCACTCTCGATGAGAGAAACGTAATCAAGGCGAGATTATTCTTCAAGGTGAGATCTACATCGACACAACACATCGTATTGTACACTCACACACATTCGGTCGTTCCCCTAGGACCGCACGAAGTGGGTGCCTCACTACAGGGGTGAGGTCGCGGACAATAACCCACACAGGATGGAATACTTGAGGAGTATCACTGTAAACTAACTTTTTGCCGAGTGATACATTCAGTAACTTGTATTTGTAATTACAAGACATACCCATTGAACAGAATGATTGCATCTTGCTGAGTGTAAGTGTGACAATGGCACCCACCCTTTTCTCACCGAGCCAAAAACCTACCCTCATTTCTAAATGCCGTCAGATCAACGCCTCTCTGGTCTACAGCCCTCTCTGCGAGTGGGCTTCGGAAGTATAAACCTATCATTTTCCCGAGGTCATGGATGGAAAGGCTGCGCCCACGAGCGTTTGATGAGCAGATTGAATCACCTCGTCCCCACTGAGGGGTGCTGCTCCAGTTGCCATCATCGCATGTTGATGCTGAGTATACTGGTGGCGCACTGACGAGCGAAGAGTGGACCGTGCAGCGCATGACAGGATATTCGTCAGAATGCACTGAGCGTTCTGACCCGGAAGATATCAAAGCGTCTACGTCCACGCTCGCACGACCGGTAAACCTGCCCGGCATCGATGAAACTGCACGTGTTCGATCCTGCGCCGGTGCCCACCGCCCGGGGCCAAGCCGTGGCTGCACATCGGGAACGAACTCATCGGACATTCAGACGATCCGAAAGCGTGAAAATGGCGACATACATCCATCGTGCCGCACCGATGTTCCCGGTTCTCCGCGGATACCAGGCACGAACGCGACCGGGTAACTTTTGCGTCTTATGCTGTACATCGCCAACACGACGTAGAATTCGGAGAAAGGAGGCTGCGAAAATGGAAGGCATCGAACCAGTTCGTCTTGGGTCGGGTGATGGGACCTTGCATGAGCCTGTTTCATCCGGTCAAGAACGTTGTCTCTGGCGCGATCGCACGAACCAAGATGATAAATCCGTGACGGGCACATGAGAAGGCAACGGTTGCGTGCTGCCCAGGAACCAAGTCCCAGACAGTCAACCAAGCGTCAGCAGAGCGATGCGAGTAGATATAGAGACAGAGCGGAACGAATTGGGGTACGTGGTGTTCCATCAAAGATACGAGTAAAACCTGCCAGGAAACAAGCGAACGTCAGTGGCGAACACTGACAGCTCTGACAGATGGTGCAGTTTCAGGACTCCGAGTCTGAACGAGAGTCTACTTTGGGTAGTTTAGCCGTTGGAATGTGTGTTAGCTCCGTTCGCGCCTCCACCAACGACCACTGGGCGTCGTTCTACTCATTCCGATTCTTCACGAAATAATTGTGTTTTTCCAAAGTTGAATGCATACCAGGTAATGTTATCGAATATTCCTGTTCTAACCTCTTCTCGTTCGATTATCAGGGATGGTCGAGTTAGATTTAGATTTTTTACCGAAATCGTGACTTGGACTCAGGCCGCTCGACCGGGTAGATGCATAGTGCCGGTCTTTATCAATATGCCAGTTCGCACCATTAACTTGGGCACATCCCCACGTCGGGGTGCATACCCCGCCGGGACGAGCGTCCGAACGTAATTTTTGAATCGGACCCTTGTGGAGGTCTTTGTAATAGGACTGGCATCATGCGGGACTGCGGCGATATTTCATCCCCGCAAAATCGGTAACATATCTATGTTATTTGACGTGGCATCCGGTGGTTTTCCTGCTAGCTGTTCTGCGTCTCATGCATTTAGCATTGTGTCACAATTAATGTTTCTTCGCGGCCCAATGATCAGCATCGCAAATGAAAACTAAATGAAAACTAGACGCACCATAGTACTGGATGCGAGAGCCGACGCGCGGACCGGCACGGTCTTTAGAGACGAACGATGTCTGATTTGGTGCCTCCTGTAAGAGTCCGCGTTTCAACTTTCCAAATCGGGAAAATAAGAGAGACCACAGAGAGCTCTACCAATCATAAATCAGGAATTGATCGTCGCGACACCGCCGGAACCAACATCGTTGTTGGGATTCCTGCACATGCTTGCACGGTGGTGCCATGGAAAAACATGAAACGGAACGGATGAAAATGTGGTAACGTGGGGAATATCGCAAGCCTGGGGCGTTTAAATACGAGTCATTCGAGGCCCCCTGTCCTCACAAAAAAAGTTGCACGACACACACTGATCTGACTTCCTCGCCCACTCTACTCCAACATGCGTGCCTACTACTACGATGACATTCCCGGCGATCAACGCCTCCCCCATGACTCTGGTATACCCGCTAGCAATGCAGCTCTCGCCGCCGTCGGGGTCATCCTCTGGCATGTCCCCGTCGATATATCTGCACAGAATGACTATTCCACGATCGATGCAATGGCAATTGAACGTGATTATAAGACCATCGAGGTCATGACCGTCACCAAAGAAGCCCTCGGTGAAGAGGTCTACAATCAGAAGCTTGCCATATTCTACTCAGAGTATGTTTCAACTGGTCCTATGCGCGGGGCTCATGCTCATGGTGTCGTTCTACAGGCACATGCACGAAGAGGAAGAAATCAGATATGTGCTCGAAGGAGGCGGTTTTTTCGATGTGCACGGTAAGCTCGTCTCAGTGCCAACGCTTGTACTTGCTTCTGACCTGCATTCGATGTCGGGTTGCATGGACCAGAGAATGCCACGAATAGGTGGATCCGATTCGTGGTGAATGCGGGGGACATGATACTTCTTCCGGCTGGAATCTACCATCGATTCACTCTCGATGAGAGGAATATAATCAAGGCGAGATTATTCTTCAAGGTGAGATCTACATTGACACAACGGCTTGCGTCGTACACTCACACATATTCGGTCATTCCCCTAGGACCGCACGAAGTGGGTGCCTCACTACAGGGGTGAGGTCGCGGACAATAACCCACACAGGGTGGAATACTTGAGGAGCATCACTGTGAACTAAACGCCTTTCGGGTAGCACAACCTCAGTCCCGTACGAAATAATATCGTTTATGTCCATGGATCGACGCAAAGAAACGACAGTTCTTTCCCAGTGGCAAAGATACATACCAAATAAAATAGTGGTTTGAGCTATCTATGGCATATGTTCAGGAAGTCGTTGAACTTTTCCCGCTGGCTCTACCCCAGAAGTTTGAAGAGATTTGCTCCATTCTATGACTTTTGGATGCGCCATGACCTGACACACTCTCAGTTCATGAAGCCGTTGAATGAAAAAACGGACCATACCTTTTTCTGATCAAACCGGAGAACTTGCAGCCCATCCAATGATGCCGCGCGGGAGAGGGCGACGTAACTCTGACCTACTTGCCATTCAACAAGAGGGCGTCGAAAACACGTTTCTGTCTTACCTTTCTCGAACACTTTCCCGAGGTCGACCTTCACCCGCTGGATAGTCTGACCCTGGCTTTTATGGATCGTCATGGCCCAGGCAAGGATCAGAGGAATCTGTGGGAAGAAACGTGAGTAATACTAGGTACTGACTGGTCGGCAAGAATAACGCGCCTGCATCCGACGTGCAAGCACTTTGCCTTCGGAATCCTCCACTTTGAATTCTTCCCTCATCACCAAGACTGCCTCCTTCCCTCCTTCCGGCGTCGGAAATTCCACGATTGGAAACACCTCCTCTTCTCTCTGAGACACTGGTTTACCCTTTGTATTTGGCTTATGACCGTCGATGTTCTCTTTTCCAGAAGCTCCGTCTGTGCCACCAAGAAAGCTGCCGCTTGGGCCAACCTTGACTTTCCGAACGAACCCGGTAGTTTTCGCGGTCATAGGGCGTTTGCTCTCGCATTCTCCGCGAATCACAGCCATGACCCCCCGGTACTCAGAGAAACCAACTACCTTCCCTACACAACCATTCACAAGCATCTCGTCAACATTCTTGACAAGCATCACCTGAGCGCCCTTCTTGAGCTCAAGCGTCTTTTCGGCGAGAATACCCGAGAAGAGTCCTTCACGCTTGTCCCCACTGGAAGGCGCACTCATCGGTTTGTAAGGTGCACGGCCCGGGCCGGTTGCCGCTTTGGAGGAAGTGAAAGAGGAGGGTTTTTTGGTTGCTGTTGATGCCGTGGTTGGGCCCCCGGGAAATGTGTCGTGTGAGTGGAAAGCGTGAAGGGCGTATGGTAAAGCCTTGAGACGGGTGGAGTTCGCATTTGACACTTCGTGTCTCATTGGAAACAGCTCTGTCGGAAGGACATTCGGCATCGAAGACGGTGGAGGCCCGAGCGGTCTGGACAGTGACTTGAATGCAGCGCATGCGTCCATAGAAATTGTTCCGCGTCGCATTTCGTTCAAAAGAGATACAAAATCTGAACGTGTTTTGGTCTCAACCGTACGTCAAGCAAATTGTAAAACTTACGGTCATCCTTTTGGCGGAATACTTTACTCAGCGTTACAGTGTGTTCTATGCACGAGTTCCACGCTTCGCTTTCAAAGGCAAAAAAGACTTCTCCCTTACACACAGGTGGTAGCTGGAAGAAATCCCCAGTCACCACAAGCTGCAAGTGATGAGCTAGGTCCATACTCGATCGACACGCGTACACACTTGAATGCCTCCAAACGGCCTGTCTGTCTTCTTTCGAAGGCGGTCTGCCAACAAGGCAAGCGTGTTAAACAGGTGTCCATCGAGCATAGACACTGCAATACAGAGATATTGAACGATGATAAGTGGCTGCGCGCGGGTATACGACCCACCTTCGTCGATAATCATTACCTTGACATTCTTCCATCGTTGGAGTGCGGGCTTGCACGTTCGTATACATTTCGTCTGAGAGTCAATATCGGTGTTCCCTGGTGTCACTGCACCCCAAGAATGAACTGTCATTCCTAAAGATCCCAGCATGTGTCATCAGACTCTTGTGAACGACGATGACCACACAAGACTCGCCGCCAATATTAGACGCCGCCATCCCAGTGCTTGCAGTGATGGCAACGTAGTCTGGTTTGTTGGCGTACTTTCGTCTCAACGCAGAGATGATTGCCCTCAATAGCAGTGATTTTCCCGTTCCTGTGTCCACCTGCGGTCAGCATTTTATTCTACAGGTGTGCGCAGAGAACACACACCCGCAGATCCTGTAAAGAAAACACTCTTCTCCTCATCCACGACGAGCTTGAACACGCCAAGTTGCTCCTCGCTGAGGTTGGCGACGGACGCTGTCTTGTCAGTGCCACAGGTGGTACTCAGCGAGACGCGTGGCGTAAAGAAGGCATTGATCTTGGGTTGCTTAGGTAGGCGACCGAGGGATTGATCATCGCCGCCACCATCGTTTCTGTCGTTAGACTTGCGTTTCTGGGCTTTGCTGGACGCCGACTGTACCCGCGCCGACGATGTCGACGCCATCACAGAGCGGAAAGAGGGAGAGAGATACCAAACGCCACGACAACAACACGCAAGTCACGTGCATCACGTGCACTGATCTGTGCTCGGACCCCGAAAACCCCCTTCACTTCAAACGAAACGACCTGACCTGTTTCAATCGTCTTTTGTTTTCGCGAACAATATGAAAACCCTGAGCCGACTATTTATTGACATGGCCCATGGTGCGGTCTTCGGTTCTTCTTCTCTACTAGACTTTTTCTCGTAGTGCCGTCACAACGAGCGTCCCCTCCCTCATGCGTCGAGTCGTTCTCGCCAGTTTCCTTGGCCCATACTTGCTCACCGGAGTCTTCGCACAAACATGGTATGCCTTCTACGACGCCACCGTCACAGACTCCATGACATTATGTTGCCAGGTGCGGAAAGCATTACAAGTCCACACAGAGCCCCGCTGCGCCCGGAGGCAACTTCCTGCTCCCTACCAGGTCCTCCAATTCTCTCCTCGCTTTCCACTGTGTACCTGCCATTCGGCCCTACCTTGCGGAAGATGTCGCGTCGCCTGCAGCTATCATCGTCGATACGCCAGTCGTGTACTATGAGATCGCCAACGCCAGGCCCATCCAACTTTGCCAAGATGACACTACGCTCGACGTGACGATTACCTTGGACGGCCAAACACTCGCGACGGGTTCCGTGCCGTTGAATGCGACCGCGTACGAACTGCCGTTCAGCCTCAAGAACATCACGCCACAAAAGACGGCGTATAACGTCTCCTGTGAAGCAACGTACGCGGCCACGTCACAAAAGTTTTCCGCGACCACCGCACTGTCTGTACTGCCGAACCCGACGGACAGCTCGGTAACGAAGATGGATCTTCGAACGGGTGCGCTGTTGGCTAAGCCTGCGAACGGACGTGGAGGGGCATACGAGCCTGTATTCCCCATCGGATTCTACACGATGTTCGATGGGTATTTGGCATCAAACCTTTCTGTGATCGACGAACTCAAGGAGCAGGGGTGAGCATTCCGTTTGTTGGGTGTTTACATGTGGGATGCTCATGGTTGCCTTGCAGTTTCACCATCGTAGGTTCACCCCTTCCACGCCCAGCGGATATGATTGTTGACACGAGGGACAGATACACCCGGTTCCTACGTTCGACAACCTGACGGCGCTGAACCTTGTCCTTGATAGAATGCAAGAGGTCGGGCTCTACCTCATGTACGACATGCGGTTCACCTACATGAACTCCACTTCCGTCATTGAACAAGTGAACGCGATTAAAAACCGCCCTAACCTCTTGCTTTGGTACACCGGAGATGAACCTGACGGCACATCGGACCCCCTCAACGCGACCACAATCACGTATGACCTTATCTATAGCCTGGATGGCTATCACCCCATAAGTCTCGTCCTCAATTGTCAAGATTACTACTGGTCTGCGTATACGGCCGGCACGGACATCGTCATGCAGGACGTGTACATGATCGGAAACAGCGTCACCTGGTCCAACGAGTGGAACACAACCTGCACCCCCGACTACGGCGATTGCGGTTGCGATAACTGCGTGAGCATCCCCGCAGGGGACACGGCCGCCGTGCCACCCAACTCGTCGTATTACGGAAAGGGATATGTCCCCGCGAACAGTGGTATCGGGTCATACTTTGACATCAGTGATCGCGTCGCGAGCTTCAAGAATCGATTGGAAGTAGAGGGCTGGCAGCGTACCAAGGCCGTGTGGACCGTCCCACAAGCGTTTGGCGGGGATGGCGAGTGAGTTCACACTGTACCGGTACTCGGGTCATGGTCGTCACGTGTTGACCCATTTGCATCAGATACTGGCTGTGGGCACCGACGGGCGAAGAGTGGATCGTGCAAAGCATCTTGGGTATCAATCAGGGTGCACTTGGTGTCGTTCCATGGGCCGACCCGACCCCAGCGGATATCAAAGCCTCTGCGTCCGCGTTCGCGCTAAGCCTACCCCAGATCACACCGTACTTGTTCGATCCCGCTTCGGTGCGCAAGTCGTACGTCGTCGGCGGAGCATCTGTAGCCACATGGAAGGCAGGAGGCAAAACGCTCGTGCTTGCGACGAACACCAACTATGTGAACCAGACCCTCCACTGGGAGGTATTGGGGATCGAGGGGTCCGGTGTGAAGACCGTGTTTGTGAGCGGCGTTGCAGAGACGGAGGGAGCCGGGTTTACGCTGGGACCTGTGGGCTCTGGAGCGTTCGTAGTCGTAGCATAACTTCAGGTTGAACGGCGTTCGAACTAGACCAAGAGTAGAGGGGTGAAGAATTATGTATTGGGGCACCAGGGTGTTTTCCAGAACAAACGAGCGTATCAGGACGGGCATCTGGTAACCAACTGGCATGTAACATTCGAATTGGGACTCGGGGTCTACACAATAGAACACGTATTCCTGGTATTTGCGCTGTCATGCATGTACAATTCTGCAAAAATGGTGTGATGAGCATACCGGTCGCTCAGCACCGAGACGAAAGAAAAAAAAAAAAGAAGAAAAGCCTGAGATAGAGTCAGGCTGCAGTGGGTCAGAGTAAATGATGACGTCTCGACATGGATGTTAAGACAGGGATAACTGAAAAAATGATGGTCTCATCCTCGAAAAATAGTATGTGGTATGACATGGTTCGAAGTGCTCACCTACAGAGACCCGATGGTCGGCGGACGTGTGCGAGCGCCAACAATGACAATTTCTGCCTGGGCATCCTTACCAAGTTCAGGGCAGGCGCACGAGGGACTTGTCGGTTCCGTCGACATCGCCAAGTACAAAGCACCAAGTGGCGACTCGACATCTCGTCGAACTTGTTAACACAGCTGACAGACGTCCCAACGTAAACCCGTTTCGGACGGGTTCAGGGTCGTAATTTGATCCATGTTACTATGTAACCGCTCTCATCGACTTCCCAGTTCACCGCCCCCATGAGTTCATCATCACGCCGCTCGGCTGAAATACGATAAATAAAACTCGTACTATCACCGACCGATTACAGCGTAGGTAATCATAGATACAAATGACGCACGCGCGCAGTGAGGCTACAGACACGACGACACTCAGATAAACCCGACAGGTATCGTCACAACAATGATAGTCACGGACCCGCACCGTGATCAACGAAACGATGTGGGTCACCGGCTTTCAAGCCCCTCCCACGTCAGTTCGCAGTTCTTTCCTGCCTTCCGCATCAATCCCGCTGCTAGTCTCGCTATCCGATTCGGCAAGGTACAATTCCTCTGGGGTGGGGTTCTGGAACAATACGAACTTCTTGAATCCGTATGGAATTTGTCGTAGTCCATATGCGGCATGGACGGTCAGAGGCACCGCAAAGACTTGGTCCAGCTCCTCGAGCGTCTTGCCCTTGGTCTCCCGAACGAACAAGAGGACAAGGAACCACAGGACGAAACACCATGCGGCATACCACCCAAAGGCACCTTGTGGCTTGAAAGCGAGGACGAGCGATGGCCATGTGATGGAAAGCACAAAGTTCCAAAACCAGGTAGTCGCAGTGGCGAACGACATGCCGATGTCACGAATATAGAGAGGGAATGCTTCGGCAGAGTACGTGAACGGGACTGGGCCTTCTCCTGGCGAATAAAAGATCGCAAACAGGTCTGGTCCGGGCGTGTTAGAAATCGAAACCCAGGCAGACGGGAGGCTCACATATCCCGATGGCGACTCCAGCAACACGACCATGTTCGAACCCATCCCAGAAGGAAAAACCGGTAATGAGCAAACAGATGGCCATGCAAGGAAATGTGAACAGTAGGAGATTACGACGACCAAAGGTATCAATCTACAATCCATCGTTTTCAGTATCAGAGATGAACGGATGACCAACATCGAGCACACTCACAGTGAAAACGGCTGGCAGCGCAAACAGCCAATTCAATGCACCGAAACCCAAGGATGCAGCCAACGCGGACACTTGAGTGGCACCGGACTGAAGGAAGACATTGGAAGAGTAGTAGGCTGTTCTCGTTCATTAAGCGCGCAAACACATTGGTGAACAAACAGACTTGCCAATGACGTTGACGCCACAGAACTGCTGCCCGAACATAACGACCCAACTTGCGAGCGCTGCATGCCGATTGCGCGGGATAGTGAACATCTCTACGACCCGGTTCCTTCCTTTCTTCATCTCGTTCTCCGCTTCCAAGAGGACATGGATATAGTAGAGGTCCCTTGCAGCCTGAACCGGAGAGAAACGGAGACGACAGAGTTCCTTGAAGGCGTCTTCATAGCGACCCTTACTGATCAGCCAACGGGGCGATTCTGGCGCAAACAAAACTTGAAGACAGACGATCAAGCCCGGGATACCCGCAGAGCCAAGCATTAATCTCCAGTTCAAGCCCTTGATGCCGCCCGAGTCGGGGATGAAGTAAAACACCAAATCAATGAGACCACCAAGGAAAATACCAAACGCAGTCCACATCTGCCACATCATGACGAGCGCTCCGCGGATGGGAGCTGGGGAACATTCTGCCGCGTACACGGGAACGGTAGCCGATTTGGGACCGATACCAAACCCAAGGAAGAACCGTGCGATGAACAGATGCCACCACGTGTTGGTGAGAGCGGACCAGATGCAAGTGATGAAGGAGATGAAACATGTAACGAAAATGGTTTTCTTGCGGCCAAGCCATTGGTTGAGGGGGTCCGACAACCAGCAAGAAATAGTCGCACAGCACCTACGCACATAATCATTCGAGTACGGACGGACGTGACAACTCGAATACGTACAGATAAGGAGCAGAGTTCACGACTCCAATGAGCCACCCATCTCGTTCTGATGCATGATTCAGCCTGAGCGGTGGCGTCCAGATATGAAAATGAGGGTGCTCACTGCTTTTCGAGTCGCCGATTCCAAATTGGGCCGGATATATAATTTGAGCACCGTTGATCACAGCCTCATCCATACCCTGAACGGCGGCAGCAAGCGACGACATGACAACCATCTGGAGTGGGAAATGAGTATTATGAAACGTGCCCGCGTGTACATCACACTAACATAGTATAGCATCCCGGTCTGCCTCCACTTGTGGTTCACCTCATCGCTCAGGATCTGCTTCTCCTCGTCGGTGAAATCGTTCAGGCGCGTGAACGCTATGGGAAACAAGTGAGTCTAAAGCGCATGCAGAGGAGCTCGTAGGACGTACCCTGGGGGTCCTGTGCGATAAGGGCACCTTTTTGTAAATCGGGGAGGATGTGCGTCAGACCGCGCTCCCTGGCAAAGACCTCGACGTCGGCCATGAGCTGTTGGCGTGGAATGCCCCGCAACGGGTTGGCCAACCTGGCGTCTACATTGCTGAGTGGGGATCAGGGTAAGCACCAGAGCAAGTATGCCAGCTGGGACAACTGCCACACACCTTATGGCTCTCGTTTGAGCGTCGAGCTTTTGGTGGTGCTCGCCGTGGTGCTCGCCGTGGTGCTCGCCGTGGGCAAGTTGCCCATCCTGCTTAACCTCTGATACGGCCGACATGGTCAATATGCCAGCGAGCGGACGGCGCAGGGGAAGATAAGGAGGAGGGATCCAAAAGGTGATCTTGTGAAACAATGGAAGAAGCTTATATACCACTGGGTGGGTTCATGGCAAGCGATGCCGTTATTCCGTTCAGTATCGTCGTCCGGCACGGTGGAGCCCCACTTTTTTTTCTATTCGGTTATTTCAGCCGAGGGTACGGGCTCAACGAACTGCCATCTCATCCACGACATACCCGATCAGTCGAAATGATGGACATTTGGCCCGGTGCCCGCGGCCAGCTCATACGATTTCCCATCTAATTGTCAGGACACGTGCACGGTTCCGACGAACCGTGTATTCGGACCCATGCGGAGACCGTCACTACGACATGCCTTCATTTTTCTTGGAGAACTGTTGGTAGCCCCTCGCGATTGAGTTACGGGCGTGGTTGACTCGAGGGTGAAACCCTCGGACCCTAGCCATTGGCCCCCGGGCGGCTTTCTTGTCGAGTAATTGATTACATACACCACGTTTGTCAACGAGGAGCTTTTCAAACAATTTGGACTGTAATCACTGACAACTGGCGGCTGGCAGATGACGCCAGGACCCGGTGCGAATCCTGGCAGCAACTATCACCATGCAGGCCGCGCACCAGATATAGGGGACCGATGTATTCCTCGTCAAGGGGATTTCCCGACGCCACTTATGTATACAGATTCAAGCACATAGCAAGATAAGCACAGAACCTTAGATCTCAATGCTCAACCCTTGAAATAAGCTTCAGCGACCAGTCGGGGTGCTTTGAGGAATAGGCAGATGCACGCTGCTAGTGAGTGCCTTGACTGCTTCTGGTCCGTGGGGCGGATACCTCATCTGAAGGAACGGCTCCGCTCTGACAGTGAAGCAGAGATGTGGGAGTCATGCACGGGCACAAAAAGATCGAATTGACGACTCACTCTTTTGGCATATCAATGGAGCTTCTCAGGTGGGTGAAAGTGTCGAACGTGTACTTCATATTCTGATACCCGTCTGGATCACAGTTAGCTGTGCATGTGCTTCAAAACGGCAGGCCAGGACATCTGCTTACACCCCGACTCTCCAACACCAGAGAATGGCAGTTCGAGCACTGCAGCGGCAGTTTCAGGGTCATGATTCGTATGGCATTATCACCGCAGTGGAGCAGTCATTGCAACCGTGACGTCATGCCGCGTCAGGAACGTACTAGACATCAGATCATATGACTTACCACTAAGTTGCTGGAACGTATCATTGAAGATGATTCCGCCGCTACGGGTCTCATCGATGACTATGAAACACCGCGTGAGACGAAACATGCAAGAAAGTAAAAAAGTAACGTGCGCCTTTGTTTGACAATGGGGTCTTCTGTGAAAGCATATACCACGAGGGGGTTCGGTCTGCTTGCAAGTCAGTATGATCCAAGCAGAGTCACATTGGAACATACCGCGCGTTAATAAATGCAAGTGCCTCATCCAAACCATCGATGGGAATAATGGGAAGGATAGGTCCAAATATTTCTCTGAACGCCAAGTTTTAAGAGTGAGGCAAGCTCACGACTCACTCGGACGACACCTACTCTTCAAGCAAAGAATCACCGTCATCAACGTTCTTGACCACGATGGGCTCCATTCGCCTGTTAGTGGCGTCCGTCCTTCCCTCGAGCACGTCGGTTATTTTCTCGCCCTTCGTGCGTTCGAGTAGGGAACTCAGACGGTTGAAATGCGTTTCGTTCACAATGCTTCCGTAGTGCGAAGCGCCGATTGCGCCATCTGGGAAAAACGACCTATAGGCTTTCTTCAGGCCTTCGACGAAATCGCCTTGTTTCGTGAAAGGAACAAGGATGTAATCTGGCGCAATGCAGACCTAACACATCGAACGCCATATGGCAGCCCTTCAAAATAGAATAGCCGAAGGAAATGTGGCCCCTTACCTGTCCAGCGTTGTTGCATTTTCCCCACAGGATACGTTTAGCCGCCAGATCTATGTCATAAGCGGGATCTACCAGCACTGGACTCTTCCCACCAAGCTCGAGAGAAATCGGGGTGAGATATTTTGCCGCCGCAGACGCGACGATCCGACCAACTCGACCACCCCCCGTGTAGAAAATATGGTCCCATTGGTATTCCAGGAGAGTAGTAGCTTCTGGAACGGCACCGTTCACGACCCGGTAGGCCGAAGAGTCAAGGTATTTGGGAAGCAGCTCCGCAATAAGCTGAGAGAAGTGAGGTACGGCTTCTGAAGGTTTGACCACTGCACAGCAGCCAGCCGCGATAGCACCTACAAGCGGCTGGAGGGTGAGGACACAAGGGTAATTCCATGGTCTTTGCCGATAACGACCCCGATGAAGAGGTGTCAGCCACGCCAAACGCTCACTAGATCGCGACTGCGAAGACGCACGAGATAATGAGCACGGTTCCTTTGGGTATCTTGAAAAGCCTATATGGTGTTCGAATAGTCCCACATATGAGATCACCCCGGGAAGGGGCTTGTAGAGTAAAGACTCACGTCGGTTTCCAGCCCTCTTGCCAATCCGGCACTTTGGGATGTTCGGGCGCTGCCCACACGTCCAACTGCTCAGCGGTCTTCGTTGCCCGTTGTACGACGCCACCAACTTCGGCCATGAGCACTTCCACCCTGGGTTTCGAGAGATCTTTGGTGAGTGCATCACAAATCTTCTCGGCCTCGTTTTGTGCCAAGCGAGCGACCTGGTAGAGCTGGTGTTTCCTCCATGCAAGCGGGCGGGTGATGCCGGATTTGAACGTCGCACGGAGCGTCTCCCTGATCTACGCGCCATACCCACGAATGAAACGTGTGTGAATTCGCAGACTCGGCGGTGACAACTAACTGGGTCGAGTAGCCTATGCCACTCACCTTTGGGATCTCTTCGATCGGTGTATGAAGGAGAGTCGTCATCAAGTGGAGTCGGCTATTCAAGCGTCGGTTGCAGGATGGTCGTCCTTAGTAGAGGTATGGCTACGTGCGCCATGCTCCATTTATCTCCCAGTTGACGCATTGGCTGACAAACGCGAGCTACGAAACAAGTGTTTTGGATTGCGCCCTCGGGGGACCTCCGACCCTCGCGCGTGTAAGGTAAGCTTGTAGTAAGCCGGACGAGTTAACATGCTGACGAATCTGCCGCCAAGGCTTTCGTATTCATACAAGTTAGTTATCCTTACACGCAGTACAGCTGACATTCAAGCACAATCAGTGATGCCACAGCCATCAACCTACTATTCATTCTTCCTCAACGGTTACCCAGCTATCGTGCTTCGAACCACTGCGAAAGGGTGAATCAACGCCTTCCTTCAATACAAATGTCCTCCAAAGTACACATATGATTGTCGCACCTGGCACTATCGTCCGATTCAGCGCTGGTGGCCCGATTCTCGTCGGCAATCACCAGCTTCACGGTCTTCACTTCAAATCCACGAAAATGTAGGTCTAACTGGATCCCCGCCGCGGTGTGATCATCAGCGTTGGTCACGAACGACAGCGTCACTTTGTGATCCTCGAGCAAGTTCGTCAAGTAAGCATCCAACACCGGGACGTACGGAGAGACTCGAAGTTGGACACTTCCGTGACCACCAAACGCTTCGTACAGTCTCAGAATCACCGTCTTGCTCGCATTCTTGGCCTCAAAGTCATCATCCTCGCCTCGTTTGATCGTTTCCAAGAAGACGTTCGGGGAACCCTCCACCCAAAAGGGGGAGTTGGGGAGGAGCGGCGGATTTTGCTGCACAATCCGAGGCACGGCTCTCACTACGCACATGCGGACGTCAATATCATGACCAGCAGTCTCAAAGAAAAAAAGTTACTCACCATGAAGGGGTGAGTTAAAAATATAAGCGGCCTTCGGCACGTCGGACTCCAGGAAGGACCCGACGTGTGGCATGACTGCCCACGAAAACTCGTGCTTTCCTGTTTACCCACAAGGATGTAAGTGAGTTATTCCTGCATACGACGAAGGTGGGAAACACTCGTGCCTTGATCCTGCTCGGCATCAGGGGCCGTAGCTGCTCTCAATAGAGAAAGACGAAGAACGTTTCCTTCACACGCATACCCGTACTTGGACTCGGTCAAGAATGCCACACCGTATCCGTATTCGCTGAAATCGGCGAACTGAAAAACGGCATCAAAAGTAGTGACATGCGAGCAAGAGCCAGCGTCGTACCTTGTGACCACAAACTTCAAACTTGGCCCCATCGAGTGTGGTATTTTTGTATGTCGGCCGCTGAACCCAGCCAAACTGGGATTCGTATGTGGCAACCGTGTTATTGATGTCGAGTGGCAACTCGACTATCACGGTCGATCATCAACGAGCAGATAGATCGGAAGTCATTTGGCTCACATTTCAAGATTTTATGTCTTTCGTGCCAATCCACCTTGGCGTCAAAAGTAAGGAGTGGTCGCGAATTCTCCCCAATGGTGGCTATAGTACAAACTTCATTCACATATTATAAATCCATGTGAATGACTGGCTTACTGGAGAATGCATCCAAGGAAATCTATCGAAGATCAATGAGTGGGGTGAACAGGGATACGAAGTATCGAATACAGACAGTGACGTCAATCGTGCTTTTTCCATACTTAACTTGCGCTTTCACAGAAGCCCTGAAGGGTCCTTGAGTAACAATTTGAATACCGGAGAACTCGAGTGGTGTCGGTGTTTCAAGGTGATGAATCTCGACATCTTGACGCACGAAACGTGTCAGAGGATAGCACGAAAGAACGTTTTTGAGGACGAACCCCATGCATCCCAGTAGTTAGGTCGATCTTCGAAAATGACCAGTCCTCCACTACGACCCTTCGTGATCAACTCCCGCTTCAGCTTCACATCATACAAGCTGGTTATGCGTCCTTTCGAAATCGTCAGGTGCACACTATGGTTCCACAACATAAAGTGGTCTAATCCATCACTATGCGCTAGAGACGGGAGCAATTAGATCGAGGCCCGCCGAGGCACGGCATGCTCACCAGACACTGGTCCATCTCCGGTAGGCACAACCGCGGGCTGAGCGATTATCCCATTTGCTTCAGTCTGAAGTAGTACATAACCATGGCACCCGTCCGCGGTCGTTTGCGCAAGTAAATCTGGACCAACGGTAGACTTGGGTAGCTTGATGATGTCACGACGAGGGAACGGTGTTGTGTTAATCGCTATGATGTCAAATGGTTGCGAAGCCCTGGGAAGAGGTACAGAGCCAAAGAAAAGCACGTCCAAAGCCTCCTCAAGGAGAGCTTGACAGTCCTTGTGTACTTCGGAATAAAGCTGTTCAGCGTCGTCGTATACCATTCCGCTGTCAAATAGTTAATTTGGTATTCTGCGTTCTTATGAAGGCATACATAGCAGATCCAGGAAGAACTAGGGTCAAATGCTCATTAGGTCACCCTAGGCACTCTGTTTATATGTGAAACATACCGTCGTGGACTGTAGAAATGGTTAATCGTTGAATAGAAAGGGGTAACTGCACGCACATTGATTCAGGAGCACCTTCTCCCAACAATCATCGATCGTTGCCTTGGGATACACATAAGTGCTCCGTTCGGATTTGAAAAGCGTCGCAAAGGTTGCGAGGCGCTTATGAAAATCTTCAATTAGGGAACGGAAGGATAAACGAAGTTTGCATACCTCAACATCTCGCAGCAAGATCTCGCACTTCCTGTTCCCCTTCTTGATAGAACCTTGATAAACCAACAGTCGTGATCAACGGGTCTATCGAGTGTGACGAATACGGGTACCTCACTCACCGTGGGAAGTATATGTGCCACGATGAAACTAATAAAATGATAAGACTAAATTTGGCACGTGGAGGTGGACGACACACTTCGAGATACAATTCTCCACGCCTGTCATAATGAATACAACAGTACGAAGTGGATGGAAAGTAACATACCAGACTGGAAGCGTTTTACCCCCCTTTGATTCTCGCTCAATGTCTTCAAAGAACTGTTCCACAGTGCTACCCATGCTCACAGGGGGGAGATCACGATAATTGTTGTTTACTGCTCGAATCCTGCGAAGCTATCAAATTGTCAAATGTAAAGTGCATTGGCGTGAACGCGAACGTACATTCTCAAGCATTTTTGGAAGTGCACCTCCACCGCCATCACCATTCCCGAAAACGAGAAGGGCAGAGTCATTCGATTCAAGGTTCTGTCTCGATTAAGCAATAAGTATCGCCGGTGGGTGTGAGACCGACCTTATGGTTTGAAACACCTTTATTCACATCGCCGACGGTTGCTTGCGCAGTATAGGTGTCTTGAAAGCAGTCGTATGATCAGATTTACGCGGAATGATTACTCGATTTCTTACCAACTGGGGTCATGTGACACAATACTTGAGTGCCATCGATGCCTACCCAATTAAAGGTTGAGTGGGGAAAGACATTTCTACGGACATTTCGGCTCGTTACTCGAATGGTATAGTAAATTGAACGACGTACACGTTGTTCCTGTCGAAGTGAACAGTAATGAAGGACCCTATTGCATGACCGAGTGATCTACCTACCAGGAGAGCTTTTGCGTGAAGAAATATTTCATTCCCGAATCTCTGATTAGCTGGGGATAGGCAGCAGTCAGTCCGAATGAATCAGGTAGCCAAGCAGTTTCGCAGCGTTGACCAAATCGAGATTCAAAATATCGTTGACCGTACACAAACTGTCGAACAAGGGCCTCGCCGGATGGCATGTTTCCGTCATTCTCAATCCAGGCGCCACCGATGACGTGAAATTGCCCAGATGCGACCTTTTCTTGAATTTTCTTGAAGAGGGGAGGATATTGCTATATTTCACGCCACATTCAGCTCTGTGTCCATGCGGTCCAGAGATGATATTACCCGCTCTAACCACTTGAATTGCTGGGCTTGTGAGCAAGCAAATCTATGCTCTGGATAACGTTCCATAAGATCCACTTGAGTCGACCAGGACCTCGCAGTCTTCTGCTGGGTAACACGGTAGGGCCATAGCCAGGCCGTATCCTGTATAGCGCATCAGTAGGTCCTCTTCGTGTGGCCCGGTATCTCACAATGTGGCAATACGAGATGCCAACAACTTGGGCCCTTTTGGGGCCTTCTTGATAAATGTCCGGGCCTTTGGCCTGCCAACCCTTTCCAAAGACGCCCTCTGCAATTTCTCTCATTTGTTTGATGTTCTCTGCGTTTCCCGTTTTGAACGCATTCATGATTTCATTTGCAGTCACCAGCGCCCTGTTTTGAAGCGGG
This sequence comes from Guyanaporus albipodus, assembly GCA_038088995.1. Taxonomy (NCBI): domain Eukaryota; kingdom Fungi; phylum Basidiomycota; class Agaricomycetes; order Boletales; family Boletaceae; genus Guyanaporus; species Guyanaporus albipodus. The sequence continues at coordinate 40,553 of JBBPKA010000124.1, forward strand.
CTATTACCAGGCAAATTATCGACGATTTCTCTCAGTGTGTTGAAGTCCCACATGAGATGCCCTGATAACAATGGTCAAACGAAACTTCGAGTCATTGCGGCGGGCCATACATGCATCTTGGTTGGGGACTACTATATCTGCGGACGCCAAGTTGAAGTATCTGTTCATCTATGGTCCATATAAGCACCATTCAAAGAATGTAATAGTCGGTCTTACATCTGGTGGCGCAATCGTATCTCCATTCCACGGCACTCCAAACATACCGTTGCAGCTGGATTCGATGACTAACTCATAGGTCCCGCGATCGACAGCTTCATGGGGGATGATGTGCTCCACCCGACGGTCACCACCATAACCGCCAGTGATCCCTGACGATGCAATGAGTAATAAAAGCTAGACTTGGTCTGGATATAAACCTTGCAGTGGCAACCCGTCTGGAGTGAACACCATGGCTTCGCATCCCGGATCAAACTCGACTGCCAGTTACTTAGAATTACTCGCGCGAAAATTTGACAGACAGACGTACATTGGACCCGTTCGTACTGTTTCCAGTCAGACGGGATTGTGATCTTGACCTTCCACCAATGATTCGTCTAAGAAGCAAGACGATATCAGTCGCAATTCTTTGAAGCAATGTTGCTTTGGGAGCCGTACCCCTTTGCACCGGGTGAGATACAGACCACATTCAATTCAAATCAGAGGGACTCACAAGATGGCCCAAATGAGTCTCCTTTCTTTGCAGGTTTAAATGTCTGCTGGATCGCTTCGTTGAACAAGGGTTTCGACAGCCCAGGCGCGCTCCAAACTTGCAGGTCCACGTATTGTGCACCATCGAGTCTGTGAGTAAAGAGGACAGAGGAGAGGTTGACATCTTGAAAATGACCACCAAGGAACGTCGAGAGCCTGCTTTGCGTCAGGTTTTTGATCCATTTCGCCCCAGATCCGTAATTCAGCTGGGGATAATCGTCGCTGCTCTGCGCCATTATTATCTTGTTTCGAGGGCAGTCCAACGCTCTCGGTCGTAGTCAGGTATGATGGCCAATATGAACAAACGTGAACTCAGTGGCGCGCTTTGCCTGGATCAAGTCCAAAGTTGGATGCCGTTTCAAGAGCTCCACTGCATGTGACCTGCCAGCCAAGTGACAACCTTGTTATGGCACTCTGCTTCGTGAATTCACTGAATTGGGTTCCAGTCCGAACTATATCCGCCAGCTTGGGTGGGTAATACCCCCAAATGCAACACTTTCACGCCAAAGCGCCATGATCGAGTAACAGGGCGCAGTTTATTGATTTTGGAGATAACTTTGTGGCACTGCCAGATGATAAGTGCTTGAGTCTCCAGCAGGTAAGTCCTTCCGTGCCACTGAAACTCGAAGCCAAAGAACGTGTCAGGAGAAGGTTGATGATAGTGATACGTAACTTGTGCTTGGCCAGCTTATTTCCGCGCAAGGGCCTGAGAAAAGAACACAGAATTTATACTGCAGCCCAATTCGGTTTCAGAATCTAGTCAACCTGCGCAGACTGCTCGTGCCTATCATTGGGTGGGCCGCGTTTACAAGTAACGGATTCCAACCGGTAGCTACATTGGTGCGTGTCCCTGCTCCACGACAGTCGAAAGCGTGCGATTCATGGCTTAGTGCATTGTCGGTCACTTGAAATCATTTAGCAGGGTTAGTCAAATAGCCTGGACCATTCCTCCAATGCTAGGACTCCGTGGTATCAAGGTTCATCGATATAGGTCCCTTTGTTGAAGCGGCTCAACCCTTATCAAACCTGGGACAAATATGGTGCCAACTTTGCGTTCATGCCCATGTTTGGGAGATGTGCGCACACCTCAGGGGCATTTGCTGTGGACGACTTCAGCCTCGTGTCACAGCGGGGACCAACAACTGGACCCACAGCAGTACCGAGTATTTAAGACTCCCCGTCTTATCTCTCAGCTCAGACCAACACAACCGCAATACCCCACGCCTCACCACTCCACGTACCAACAGTTTGCGTACGACTGTATCTCCGCCTATGGATACGTCCATCATCTTAGAGGCTGACAATTCCGAAGTCGACACTGACTTGGCCACTGTCAGACATGCAGATGACTCGTTCACGATTTTGGACGACGACCGCGTGGAAGACGCAGACACCTTGGATGGCTCTATGTCCGGATCAGAGGGGTTACGATCAGAGTCCACAGACTCAGATTTGTCATACCTGAATATTGACATCGAAGACGAGGAGATTGGTGTTACCGAGTCCATAGATCTTGAACAACAAACGAACCAAGAACTGGAAGAAGTAAGCACTGGCTTGGTATTGCAGCCTTGGATCTACACTCATACATTGTGGAGATTGATGTTGATGCCACTGAACAAGCTCATAGTGAAGAGGATCTTTGTTCTTCCATCCCGGGAATGTACCGCATCCTCGACTTGATCAGCGAACGTGGTACAAGTGGTTTAGGTATTACGACGCACAATGTCTCAGCTTAGTGCTCAACACCCACGTAGTGGACAAGATCATCATTGCTCAGGATTCTCTTAAGCATTTTCTGAATGAAGTATCTCCGGGCGCTTACATGTCCATGACCAAGGTCGATTTCAAAGCTCTCGACAGGTTTCAAGTCAAGCCCATCGGGATTTATGGGAGCAAAGATGAAGTTGCTCGCTTTTTGGTCACCATAGGCGTCATTGACAATAACCTGTGCATTGCTTTTTCAGTTTATGAATTTGTTGTCACTAACATTTTGACAGTTCGAATCACTTGGTCAATTCTTCAGAAACGAGGAACGAAAAAGCTCTCCGCTCTGGCCTATACATCTGTCGTGTTTCTAATTCAGTCGCTATGGTAGAAAGAATATGTGTCATCTACTGGCCAGAAGAATCGACATGGGATGACGACGCCTCTCCATCTGTGCGCAGGAATCGTGTCACCTTCATGAGGTGGGTCTTGGAACATAGTGTTCGAGCGGAAGCTCGCTGACATTCAGATTCTCAGATACCTCACAAAAATCTGTGATCAAGTTACAGCCTTGATCTCGGAAGACCACGCAAAGTGCATGACTTGGAGTAATTCAGTCAGCGATGACCAACTTTCCGAGTCGGAAGAAGATGATACCGATCGGTTATTCACCTTTGAGGTAGCGAAGACGAAGGAACAAGAGGAAGGTGTCTCCGTACGCCAAGGATTCGAGGCAGGCTATGGTTCTATCCCTTATTCGAGTGATCTCGTAACGATTGATTGATTTCCACCAGTGCACCTCCGATGAACTCATCACCACCGAGTTACACCCGGAATGCAACATAGACCCGGGGTTCTTCAAACCTCGCTTGTTATTCGGCGAAACAAGACAAGGCTTTATGAGGGTACAATATGTGCCTATGAGGCGCTCGATCAGGACCTACAGCTCTCGGAAGACCAACACAGTCCTGCTACAAGATTCTTTGTACGCCCATTAAATCTGTTTCTTTGACGTGTTTCTGAATGACGACAGACTAAAGGAGCATTTGCAAATATCAGAGACCATTAGCCAGAAATCACTCAATAATCTCATTCGGCTGGGTCTCAACAAGCGTTTTCCAGCCGAGTACGATATCTGGCTAAAGGAAGTCAGCGCCATTAAATTAGCCTGTAAGAAGGAGATGGAAGCTCAAGAAAAGAGGGCTCGAGATCAGTTGAGTGAAACCGGAGCCCAAACGGAATCAGGCATCCGTTTCGCGATCGTCAATGCTGTATTCTCTTACTATCCGTTCGTTGTCATTTCTTTTTGAGGTATTGTGCTGACAAACAACATATAGCACACTTGATCGTAGCCGATCTTTTGCCTCTGTTCCAGCTCTTACCACCGGTGGAGAATTACAACTAACTGGTAACTTGTTCCATTACCAGTGGCTATTCCCGTGCTAACGACGTTTTTAGAGGCCTACTCCAACCTAACATCCATCCACCCCCGTATTGCGGAGAATTTCGCTGATGAAATTCGCCGAGCCAATTGCAAAAATATCATTGACGAAAGCTTCAGAAAATCAAAGGAAAAGATTCTCCTCATCCTTTATTTATCGCAGAACCTCGTTAAGATTACCGAGACTCAGCTAATTACACTCGTCCATTCGGTTACCACACACAACAAGCGACAGCTGTCGATTATCATAGCTTCTATCCTCCACGAGATCGCAACTCCTGCAGACCAGCCACCTAGACCAACCTCAGCTGAGACAAGAAGCGCTGAAAAGCTGCTCAAGGATGGTAACAACGAATCTTTTCTGATAAGTGACGCAGAATTTATTGCGGACCTGGAGAGCCAGTCATCCACGATTCCCGCATTACAAGAAGCAATTAAGGTCGCCAAAGAGCAGGCTCAAACATACCTCGCGAATGTGGTGAACAAACTCTGTCGCACACTACTTACCTCTGCTCGTCGCATACAGCTAGAGGATACTCAGGAGCAACTAAGGGCTGAAGCAGATCATCGCAGCGAACAAGACATTCGTGAAGCAGGACGTACTCTGATACAGAAGATGAATTCTCTGTTGGAGTCGTCTGATTCACTGTAAGGCCTTCCTGAACTAATGATAAAGATTAACCAACGATTTTCAAGACACACACTGCATCTCAAATCCGTCGTACAGTCTGGAACCTTCAGGCGCCGTGACCGAAGTAAATACAAGCTTCTCGAGTAGTTTTCCCTTCCTGACAAAGGGATTATAGCCCCACAGAGCTTTGATATTACTGGTCACCGAGAAACGCGCAAGGAGGCTTCGCTATTGTTCATCATCTATCCCATGTACCTAACGGCACAAGACCAGCATGATCTCCAGCTCGATCCAACCAAGGTTCCGACCCCGCGCTTCAAGGAGTCCTACTCTTTTCAGTTACCAGTAGGGTTCTCGGTTTCGTAAGTTTTGGGTTTCGTCCCTTCTTTTCGTCTAGCAGCTTATACCTTCTAGACACTCGCAACTACTTGAAGGTGACAGGTTGTTCGTCGTACTGATTGACCATAACACCAATCTGCACCTTCACTTGGATCATCTGAATAATATTGAAAGGCGCGAACGCGGCAAGATGCTCCATCGAGATAAGATTGGTGATGAGTTTCTGTTGGCATTTGATGAATCCCAGGCTATGCTTGCTTTAATTTCCAGCGAGAAGGTGGGCCATCATGGGTGATTTCAAGGTTGAATTGAAATTAAACATCCCCCAGTTACAACTACACGTTTTTATTCATGATGATAGTCGAGGGTTTACCTCGTCTGGCAGTGCCATTAACCTGAATATGTGGTATGTCGAGGGGACAACAATCAAGAAGGCTTGTTTTGCTTCGGGAAGCGAGGAGCTCTTGCTTGTGGACTCTCAGGCCATCGCACGCGTGTTCTCGCTTACTACCATGCAGTTCCGGTGCGTGTCTTTGGTGAATTGAACTTTCGTCGGGGCTTAATGTATTTTTAGGCCAGCCTCTCTGGATCTTCACCATATCCCGCTTGATATCCATTCTTCTCCAGATGGCTCTTGCTTTTTGTGTGTTACCTCGGATGGCACTTCCACTAGTACGACCGCTTACCATTGGAGCACCTTCGGGTCCACCAGTGGCGTCCCACTCCCTATCGTAGACTGGGTAGGCAACAGTGGTCTGGTCATCAGCTCGTTCGTTCGTCGAAGTTCCGTCTACCTCCTGAAACTGGACCTGTCAGATCGGACCTGCCGCTCTGTTGCACTCGATATCACCCGCAAGGTCACTGAGTTCATGTTTAGGGAGAAAGACAGCCATGGTGCTATGTCCAGAGATACACATCTTAGGACGCACAATTGTATTGTGGACTGTCACGCTGACGTATGGACACGCTTTCCGGTCCTCCCAGCAGTCCAGCGTACTATCATTTCATCAACCGATCGTTACCGGCGTTCCGTTCTCTTCGTCACTGATCGGGATCATAATCATTATCAACCCCACTTTACCGACATGATCGATACATTCGAAAGGACAACAAAGAAACCATCCGGAGATAAGCTCAGTACACTCCACATCTCTGCGACGACGTTCGACACTTTTGCGGGTGATTTTTCCCTTAGTACGGAGTGGAAGGATACGTCCATTTTCAAATTTGGAGAATGGATCGTTGACATTCTCTGCCTCATTCCTATCCACCTCGCGCTCGCCCGAGACAATCGGTTCATTCCGTTGAAGGATGGTGTATACTCTGTCGAAGTTGAGAAGTCGCTACTTGGTGCTGAGATCAATCGTATCGTCGACACGATATCATTTGGGTGGTACGAATCTATATTCCAGTCGTATATGGCAAACAAGGTGCGGTTGTTCCATATGCATGGCTGTCCCATTAATTAACGCTGGCCTTTTTCGCAGCCTGTTCGGGTTGTATCTTCCATGGGAGAGCAATCGGTCGGGAAAAGCTTTACCCTTAACCACCTCGTCGACACCTCGTTCGCTGGATCGGCGATGCGGACTACTGAAGGTGTTTGGATGTCCGTGACCCCGACCAAAGAGGCTTTGATCGTCGCACTTGATTTTGAAGGTATGATAGTAGTCGGTCTTTGTGACTTATGCTCATGACATGTTTGCAGGCGTCCATAGCATCGAACGCTCAGCTCAGGAAGACACTCTTCTTGTCCTCTTTAATACCGCAATATCGAATCTGGTATGTTCGCATCTGCCTTGAAAAAGATAAAGAAAATTCCTGAACTCAATTCCTTAGGTCCTTTTCCGCAACAACTTCGCTCTTAGCCGTGATATTACTGGTCTGTTCCAGTCTTTCCAGTCCAGCTCGACGGTCCTGGATCCTGTCGCGAATCCCGCCCTCTTTCAATCCACTTTGGTAATCATCATCAAAGACGTGGTTGATTCGGACAAGGCAGAAATTGCACGAGAGTGAGTGTTCCGAGGAATTTGAAACTCCTATATCGCAACGAGGGTCATTTTCAGGTTCTCGCTCAAGTTTCAACAAATAGTCGCAGAAGAACAAGACGCTAACTTTATTTCTCGTTTGCATGGCGGCAAGCTCAACATCATCCCTTGGTAAGATCTCATGTTCGACTCTCCCCAATGACATAGTCACACCTGTATAACAGGCCAGTTATCGAGTCGAGGGAATTTTATAAATTGTTCCCAACACTGAAGCGGCGTCTTGACCAGCAAGATGTGACGCACAAGGCAGCTGGAGAATTCCTTCATCTGATGAAAACGTTGATGGCGAAGCTCAAGGTAATTTGAGGATTCTAGACTAGTGTCCATATAATGCTAATGGTTTTTAGACGAATGACTGGGGAGCACTTGCCAGTGCGGTTACATTGTTCTGTCCTGTTCGGTTGCTTATTTCTTTTAGATACCATGGCTTCGCATCGTGCGCGGCTCTTGCTGACCCTCTTACCCACCGCCCTGGCCTTCGGCATGCAAGACGTGGAGCCTGAGATAGAGCCACTGAAGGTAAGATCTGAAACTCTCTGCACGACTCCCGGGACAGTAAAAACGATTTCTCCACCCAGAACCTAGACACGGACACGCCAATAGACACCCTGGATACAGACGCTCGCTTTTTCGTTGTGGATGTCGAGCACTCTGAGAGCATGAGTCGCGAAGAAATATTATTTACGCTCATCACAGAATGGGAGGCGTTCGACTCCCGCCAGCTTGTTCCCGATACTCAGTGGGCAGAGGAGCTCGCTCAGTACCTGGAAGACCTGGCGGAAATGCGCATCGACCACGTACGGGCATGGGTCAAGTCTAACTTGACGCGTTTCCAGGCCGGTCATGCGAGCGTGATGGAACTTCAGCGGACGCTGGACAGTGCTGTGATTGATTTGAAGAGCAGCGTGCAACTCTGCCGAATGCAGTGCGCGAGTTGTCAATTGTTTTGCATTCAAAATAGACTCCATGAAGGGCCGCATGACTGTAAGACGACGCATGCTTGCACGCAATCCTGCGAATATTGTGCAGAAGCAGGCGAGCTTGAAGAATTACGAAAGATTGAATGTTGTATGGGGTAAGTTGTGTCAGGGTTTTAGACGAGAAACCATTACTAAGTATTCCCCTCCCAGGGCTGGCCATTCAGGAAAACATGTGTGAGCAATTTCTGTCGATCTGTTCTGACTGAATCATAACCACCCACCTAGATGTTCAGTCGATGTTCACTTGTGTGGCGCGCGATGCAAGCTCTGGGGCAAAAATGGATGTCTCGAAGGATGTGCTAAGGTATGACCACGCTTTCAAAGTTAGTCTGCGGTTGCTCATCTCCTCAAGGTCTCAGGTCATGATGACGATGATCACCAATGTGCAGCATCTACACATGCTTGCGGCGAGGTAATTATCAGCCTTCACTTCCCGCAAAACTGCATGCTATATTTCATCTTGTTAGCCATGCGATCTCTCGTTGATGATCGCGAATGGGTGGTACAAATGCAAGGGGAGGTGCAGAATCTCAGCGTAAGTGCTCATCTACGTATAGCTATGGTTCCTATCATTCGGTCTTGGATGTTCCCAGTGACGTCGAGCATGAGAGTCACCAATGCGATACACAATACTGCCCCATGCCTTGTCAACTTTGCAAGCGACTTTGCTCAAGTTCTAACCACTTACATGCACTGGAAGCAGGCGTGGTTCATCTCTGCGGGTACGTGATTCGATGATGTCCTTCTCAGTTGCGGAGCGAGCCGGTTTGTTATGATAGAAAACCCCATACTTGTTCCCAGCGGTGTTCCGCTCGCGGTGTATGCGAAATTGACACCACCCCTGAATCAATAGAGGAAACGTTCAGGGGAATGCATGAATGCTTCCAATACACGAAGGCATGTCTCTGACCCTTTGTGCAGGTTCCAGTACTGACCATACCCTGTATACGTGTATAGTATTCGCAAGGTCAGTTTTTGCAAGTACCTGATAAGTATTTCTACTAATAACAGACGTCCAGTTGCGAAACGACTTAAATGTGTCAAGATCATCCCTGCAGGACAGTTACAACACGAAGGTTCACACAGCCACAGCCTGGACCCAGACGTTGACCATTACTGTGAAGCAAGGTCAGCTTGCTTGATGATTTATGGTCTTGCGACTGACATACAGACAGATGTGCGAGTTGCCAATATTACTGTACGCTTCCCTTGGGTATGATAATGGTGCCTAAAATTCAGATCAGGAAGTTGACGTCCTTTGTTCAAATAGGACATTCCCAACAAGAACACGAAACTCGACATGGTTCCATGTCAAACGTACGGTGGTCCGTAGATTGCCCAGACGAAGAGGGACTTGAGGTCGAAGGACGACGATTTTCGACGAACGACGAAGGCGCACCAATGATGTGCAACCTGGTGTGCCAAGCGATGGGTAGACACGTTCACATCGATTATTGCAGAGCCAAGACTCCGGCTGAGTGCAGAGGAAACAACGAAGTGCAGCATGCCTTGAAGAAGCTACAACCGGAGCCAGATCGGCCCAAGGACTTTTTGACGCACAACCTGTTCTGGAAACGCAGCGGCGAGTTGATTTTTTACACCCACATTCTGCGATGTCTTATCCCTCATAGGGTTCAAGGATCCGTATTCGCGCGAAGAACAAGCGAACTTCACGAAATGGTAAATCAATCCATATGGTCTATCATCCTTTATTTACTTCTTGCTCCATTTTTAAGCGACTCAATGTGTGCTGGTCAGTTTTAATTTTAATTTTTTTCTTACCCTCGTCATTATTCTTTATTCCACAGGATCCGAGCATACTGCTTCTCCAGGAAAGCCCGCTGCCCCTTCGTTCTGTATTCTCCCGCTCTTCCACACGCCATTGGCCGCCAGTGGCACCACACCAAACCAAGGTTATATTTCAAGAGATGGACACCAATTCATGTGTAGGAACCCAGCATCATTACAGCAGCCGTTTCATATGTGTGTTTTCGTACCGAAACCGCTGAGAATTCCAGTTAATCATATTTGTTGACAGTGTCTTCTTGATCGATAGGTCATTGATGTTCTCGTGCCGTGATGCATAGTGCTCACAAACACCTCTAGGTCGATGTCAATGAATAGGGATGACAGGAAACCGCTGGAAGGCTCTCCTGTATGCGGAAGAATAAGTTCACGCATGAACAATCGCCTTGGTGCCGTCTACTCTGCACTGTACAGCTTCTGGTCCGCACGCCAGACCGCTGTTGGGCAGAACCGTGACGCAAACACTGTCATTTTACATGCCGAGGGCACGCAGTCTGTGTGTGAAAACGACTCGGAGCGATCTCCAATGGAGCTCCTCGAGCTCCTCCTCCCCAATGCTCCAAAGGGCGGCAACAACTTCAACAAGGCCCTCAAGGCTGCCGATGAAGCCATAACAAAATATTGGGATGACACGCGCCCGCCGGTCATCATCTTCCTTTCCGATGGAATCGCATCTTTCACCGATAGCGTTGTGCAGAAACTCTTCCGCAAGATGGCACAAAAAGGGTGTGTAGCGATTCAACTCGATCTTTATGCCACAGCTGACGTTACACCCAGGAAAGGACTTTCGTTGCATGCCATTTTATTTGGTCCAAAGATGACTTCTACTCGAATGCAGCGCATGATTGCCATCGCACGGGATGAGCAAAGTAAGACCCCTGCGTTGACGAGCGCACAGTCGTCCTTCCATGAAGCAATTGATAGTGTAGGTCGTTTCTCGCGGTTTGACTTTGCCATAGGCTTAATCCGCTTTCCGTAGGTCAAGCTTTCACAGACCTTCCTTGGAATCGCAGAATCCCTGAGGAAGCCCAGAGGGGCTTTGATGCAGTAAGAGAAATGGCTGGATTGACATATCATTGACAAATCCCCCCTTCTGCTCATTGAGTTTTGTTTTCACGCTCCTTCCTATGATGTATATCCCTCTTGTATTGTTCTCTGTGTATGTTAACCTACAACGTCACCGTGAAGTCTTTCCTTGTATGATTCTATGGCGAATATTTTGTCCAGCTGGTATGACCCTGATGTTCCTTGTTGGCGAGCGAGAACAGCTTCTTGAGCGTTGCAGCAACCTCTGGTTTCTCAGCGGCCTGTCGGTGCGCCTGCCATCAAGGGTAAAATCTAGCTTCACCATCACTCCACCGACACGATCATTGTCGACATACCTCCAACGACGGCCACCCACCGAGAACGATATACTTGTTCTCGTCTTGATGCGTTTGCCCAAACACGACTATGTTTCCGCTTGCTTCCTGCCCTTTAGTAAGGATTTCGACCAAGGCTTCACGATTCTCCGGTGCCTTCAACGTCAATATGAGGATCTCCGTAACAGGTTGCTCGTAGGCGAGCGTGGGTCCCGAGAATTCGACGTCGTACACCTCTATCTTGCCTTCGAGGGATGGCTTGAATGCTTCGTGGGCCAACGGGAGCGTGGGCGACTTCCCGAACGCCTTATGTATCTCATAGTTGTCCCAGTCTAACAAGCGCGCATCGCAGTGACAGTACAACATGAGCGACGGCTGCTGGGATATAGCAGGTGTGACATACGGATAGAGATGTAAGCAGTATTCGGGCTTTCGAGCTGTACCCCATAATAAGCTGGTCTATGACCGCATTCAGGACGACAGTGGGACCACGACCTTCGTCTCACTCACTTGTTCGCGCCTTCCGCTTGCAACGTCAGTTTCATGCCGTCAGTCGCGATGACCGGGTTCTTGCGAAACGCTTCGCTAGTCTCAAAGACGATTACTTCAGTATTGAACGTCATGTCGAGGAGTTGGAGAAACGGTCGTGGAATAAGATACGCTCACAATGCTTTATATCTACCAGTGCGAGGTCGTTCCCGCGGTCGTTCCGGATCAGATAGGAACAGAACAGCTTTCCAAGGTTGTCATGAACGTTGGGTTTCATCGGGCAGAAGGTCATCAGTTCGGAGTAATAGAACAGTGCATTGGTTCTTTACCATGACAGTACCCACGATAACAATGCATTTCACTGCCGTCGTTGCCGAGCCGCGTCATTTTTTTCGTAATATCCCAACATAACAAAGTGTTATGTATATGCTGCTTCCCGTCGGTCTACCAAGATTTCCATGGGGAAATGTTCTTAGATCAGTAAATTTCAGAAATGCGATGTGAATAGAAACTCGGAAGCGTTGTGAGTTGTGGAGACAAGCATCTATCTAAGGTTTTGATTCGATTGGACTTGCTGTTTGTCAACGTCGTAATATGTCACGTGCTCAGAAGAAGGTAAACGGGACAGGTATAGTCGGTTCCCATTGTGCTTTTCCTAGATTGCAGCGCCATCGAACAGGTTTTATCTGGGGAGAAAATCTGACCTTGTTCTCTGTTTGTGTAGAAATATAGCTTCTTGAATGGAGAATTAATGATTCTTTGTGAGATAGGGCTTATCGTGTAACAGCCCACTATAGTTTGGCACTCTAGATCATGTGCAGTACAATATATATCTCGCCGACTCTTGAGGTAGCAGTAGTTCACTGTCTCCGCACCTCGTCGATATATAGATCGTGGACCAGTTCTGTCCGCCCGATCCCTCGGTATTTCCCACCGCTAACCACAGTGGGTTTCTATATCTCTGGAAAAAGAATACAACTTATCACCTACCATGTGGTGAGGATGCAGCAGCGCTCCAACTGTTCAGCGTGCTCCACCCAGCAAGCCTGAATAGGAACCTGCGTGTGTCAAATCAGTATCAGTGACTGGAATTAGATGGAAACCTCTACAAAGAATGCCAGACATACCAAGGAAGGTGTAATGCATTTTTGGTTCCTCAACCTGAATCTAATAACCACTGGACTTGTTCCAATAGTGATGCCATACCTTCACAAAGGTGAGAATATGTAAACATCATGGCCAACGTCGATGGTTGCTAGAAGGTGGTGTAAGATAGCGTGACCTAGGCACCGCTAGTCACCGTTCTAATAAGAGACCTTGATCTAGCCGAATCATAGCCAATAACGCAATTTAAAGGGAAAAGTAGCGTCTGAGACCCTTTACCATGGCCATGCATCTTCAAGAAACAAATAAAGATAGAACATGCAACCCTGTCAAGTCATTGTTGAAACAATATCCACTTATTACAAAGACTTTTCACGCTTTTGACGTATTACGAAGATTGCTTTCATCAGTCGAGGTCCAACTTGTTGCTGACGTGAGCTTCTGTGCACAAAAGAAAAGAGAGGACTGGGAAAGTAGTGACGTAGCTCAGTTGGCAGGTCCTAGCCTGAAGCCATTGTGAAAATTGAATAACTTCGCAAAAAGAGCCAGCTGACTACACATTTCACAACAGGTCTTTCTTGCTTGAAATGATGTTTTACAGAAGAATCTTCTACTCAAATGAGACCGCCGCTTCTCTGGAAGATTTACAGTCTGTGTTGCGACAACTTTGTGTGGTATAGGTGATCCTTGTGTGCAAGGGAGAAAAGCTTGTCGATCGCCGCGGCCATCTCTGGCTTCGCAGCAGCCTCTTTGTGTGCCTGTGATAATGAAGTATGATTGCCTGCCCTTAATCCCCGAGTTCTGCATACCTCAACTGACGGCCACCCGCCCACAAGAATATATTTATTCTCATCCTCGAGCACTTGTCCAAATACAAGCATCTGCTTGCTTGCTTCGGAAAACTTGGAAAGTAAATCGACCACGGGGGCACGATTTTCCGGAGCTTTCAATGTCATTATGGCCACCTCCGTAACGGGTTTCTCGAACGCGACTGTCGGAGCGGAGAATTTAACGTGGTATATCACTGTTTTGCCGCCAGCTTGAAGGGATGACTCCAGTCCCCCCAGGACCTCTGGATAAGATGGTCCGTTGATGACTGCCTTGTGCGCTTCAATGTTGTCCCAGTCTACGCATAAAGGCGATGGGTGATCTAGTAGCGACGAGAAGGGGTAAAGCATACTGATAAAGATGTAACCGTGGGTGTGGGGAGCCTCCAGCTGTTTTCCGTAATATACTGGACTGGCACATATGTGATGAGTTTCGGCAAGGATCAGCAATCCCTTCGATACTTCTATGATCTGATCTGATCCTAACTCACGCATGTATACCATCTGCTTTTAACACTAGGTCGAAAGCTGGGATGGGAAGTCCTATATCGTTGCGGAATTTATCGCTGGCTTCAAAGATGAGGAGTTCAGTAGTGAGTGTCATGATCAGGAGTTTGTGGGATTAACTTCAAGAGCAGCACACATTAAATAGGTTTTCACATGCTACATCAACACAAGGGCCAAATGTACAATCCTAGCATTGCTTCTGATACAGATGTGGGAAATAGCACCGAAGACGGTCCCGTGTGGGTGGGAAAACAAGCCACTGTCTGAGCAGTGACGACGAATGCGCCCGATAACCTGGCGCTATGCACTATTCTCCACAATCACACTCTCAAACACCGTCGTCGCACCAGTCCCCTCAAGGCGTAATTCTTTCCAATTCACTGACTGGTTCACGTAGTTGGTGTTCGTCGCAATCCACGAGTATTTGCCGTCCTGTCTTCCACGTTGCCACAGAAGCTCCCCCAACAACGTATGCCGTGCACACCGACGCAGGATTGAACAAGTACGGCGTGATCTTCGGCAGGCTCAGCGCGAACGCAGAGGTCGGGTCGTTCCACGAAACAATACCTAATGCTCCCTGGTTGATACCCACGATACTCTCCACGGCCCACGCCTCGCCCTCAACCAGTACCTGTTACAATCAAGCTCCAAGTCAGGAAACAGTCATTAGAGCATAAATCGGATAGATACCAACTCTGCGTTCACACCAAATGCTTGGGGGGCGGTCCATCTTAGTACGGTCCCAGCCCATCACTTCCAGCCGATTCTTGAAGCTTTCCACACGATCTTTGATGGACCATCTGGCTCATCTGCAGGAAGATCGGGTCGATTTTGAATGCGTTCACTTGTTCGGTGACAAGGATAGAGTTCGTGTAAGGGTAGAGCATGGGATGCATGAGATAGAGCCCGACCTCCTGCATCCTATCAATAACAAGGTTCAGCGCGGTCAAGTTGTCGAATAGAGGAAGTGGATGTATCTGTCGCTCGTGTTTACAGTGATATCCGCGTGGCATGGGTAGGTGAACGTACAAACGTAAAACTGTAGGTAAATGTGAGTATCTCGCATGTGAACAATGGACGAATGGAAGCATTACCCTTGGCGCTTCAATTCGTCGACCACTGAAAGGTTCGTTGCCAGATATCCGTCCAAGTTCGTGAAGGGTCCAATAGGGAATACGGGGTCTTACGTCCCTTCGAATCCAATAGCAGGTTTGGCCAAGAACGCACCAGTTCGGAGATCCATCTCCGTTACCGAGTTGTTTGTCGCGTTTGGCAGCACAGACAGTGCGGTGGCTGCGGAAAGCTTTTGTGACGTGGCCGCGTATGTCGCTTCGCAGGAGACGTTATACGCCGCCTTTTGCGGCGTGATGCCCTTGAGGCTGAACGGCAGTTCGTACGCGGTCGCATTCAACGGCACGGACCCCGTCGCAAGTGTTCGCCCATCCAGGGTGATAGTCACACGGTGTCGTCTTGGCAAAGTTGGATAGGCATGGCGTTGGCAATCCCATAGTACACGACCAGCATATCGACGATGATAGCTGTAGGCGACGCAACATCTTCCGCAAGGTAGGGGCGGATGGCAGGTGCACACCGGAAAGCGAGGAGAGGACGGGGGACCAGGAAGGGAGCAAGAAGTTGCGTAACAGGGCTGTGCGTGAACTTGTAGTGCTTTCCGCACCTACAGTACATGAAAGACGTCAAGATCATATAATATGTTTGCTGTGATATTATACCATGTCTGTGCGAGGGCTCCGGTGAGGTCTGTGGCGAGCAAACTAGGGAGAACGACTTGGCGCATGAAAGTGTGCAGGACCCTGACAAAACTGACACCTGCAAGGTATCAATTCAGGTCAGATTAAATACAACATTTGAGAGAAGACCATGTTCTAAACACATACGAGAAGAGAATAACACCTTGCTTGCCAAGGTTTCGCGTTGCTAGAGGCTGAAACGAACAAAGTTGGTTCTTGGCTGGCCAACGTCAGAAAGTAGTCCAGCTCGCACTCCGATACTGAATACAGAAGAAATCCTCCACAAAAGCCAACGCGGTCACCGTTTCGTTGAGCGAGGTTCTCATCTGAAACAAGTGATGCGATCGTCTGGTTTCTGCGAAGTCGACGCTCGCACATGCATGGGCTCTCGATCAAGTTCAAGTTCAGGAATGCACCCATAAGACTGGGCCCTCTGACTCATGTTGTCGGCCTTTCAAATACAAGAGTACTGGTATGTGGTCGTGGCTGTCACGTGTCGCTTACTACAGCAAAACTACCTTGGGTGGCAAGCCACTATGGACCAGTGACGCACTCTGACTCCACCTACAGTACTGACGACAATAAAGTCGAAACATTAGGATTCTCAGCCTCGAACACGGAATAAAGTGGTCTGGAAACGGACTTCAGCAAGCCACTCTGATCCGTCACTTACACGTCGACTCCCTTTGATCCAAGCTATGCAAAAACCGGGTCCAAGAGTTTCGGGTTGGCACAGAACAAGTCACTGGAGTGGAGCATGGTGACTTCTGTTATTGGAATCGTCGTCTTGGTTGGTACACGGGGTTCCTGGAATTGTTTGGAGCATACCTGCCTTCGGAAGAGGTTTTTTATGCAGACGAGCCTAGCCCGGGGAAATGTCGCCATCATTGACGTGCCAGCATTACGATTACCGTGTTTCTCGTCTGCCTGCAAACATGTTACCCCTCGATAGATACAAAAATCGAGGAGTGTCGATGTGGAAAGCGGAAGCGGTTCCGTCGAGCATGGACATTTACATCTCCGTAAGGCCGAACAAGATGTGTATCTAACATTTTCAAGTGCTACGTGCCAGTCATATTAGATACATCACGGTCATGCATCAGACCATCTTCACGACCTTTGAGGCTCTCCGCCGCCTTGACTTTCTTGCGTCTCTCCAACAACGCTCTTCTTATTGCTACTTCCCTGATAGATAGCCCGCTCTCTATCGACTGCACAGACGACGCGGTCGACGGTGCACGTGGAGGGAGTCTGGGACGCTTTCGCCTCGTACTCACACCTTTTTTGCGACTCAACATGCTCGAGGTCGCAGATTGAGAATAAAAGCCGTAGTTGATCGTGTTGCGTCCCGATTCCGCGGTACTGTCTCTTGATATGCTGTACATCGAGCCAGTCGTTGTCTCCTCCTGGCTAGCCGCATTTACGTTCTTCAGAGATCGCAACGTGCTGGCATCCGAGCCAATGAGGTCGTTTTCTGATTGCATGGGCATTCGCGTGCGCGTACCCACGGAACTCGAGAGAAAACCCGAATCTAACGTGAGTTGCGATGGCGTGACGGAAAAGGGGTCAGGACTTGGGCCGGGCAGAGGTAGATAAAAGCGGCCCAGATCTAGCTGAGACTCCCGAGTTGCTCCCAAAGCCGACCAACTCGAGGGAATGGGGTCACCATAGCCGTACTTGCGTAAGTTGGCGCGCGCAGCTGCAGAATCCGTCGAGTATAAGCTGCCAGTGTCAACCCTCAGTGAATCTGGATGTCGTTGGTGTGTACCTGCTCCGAGGTCGTGGTTGAGACGAGACACTATTGGAGGGCGCGAATCCATTCTCCCTACTGCAATTTCACTAATGTGAGGCATCCCCGATTCGTTCGTCAGTGATGAAGTTCTAACGAAATTTGGATGGGTTAAGTTCTCAGGCGAATATTGGGGAGCAACACAATTATCCAATTGGGTCGGTTCATGGTTGACGTCCGTTTCTTTGGGTCCAGTAGCGCGAGCATCTGGGAGAGTCGAGAGACGAATAGAAGGGATGGGTGAACGTCGAGTTGTGGCCCGCTGAGGCGCGGGAGTGAACCTGGAGCCACTTCCAGGATTCATACCGCCAAGCTCAGGGTCCGAAGGTCGGCTTCCCGTCATGGCGTCCACAGCCTGCCAGAATGATGACTTGAGGGTACTCGTCCAACCCAGAGGATCAAGCGGAGGGCTCGTTTGAGTCCTTTCATCTTCTCGCGGAATCGCACCACTTGCCTCTTCACTTGGTGTTGGATACAGGTACCCGCCGTACTTCGGGTTCTTGTATGTCTGGACAGTCGTCCCAGGAGTCCGCCTCCGTGTGCGCCGGAGAGCGGCGACAGTGTCCGTTCTCCTACCCCATGAAGATGTCGCAGGGCCAGGTGGCTCCAGAGGTGCGTCACCTTCCTGATGGTATTGGCTTCCGACCTCGGAATAAGGATTCCGCATCGAGTGCCCTCCAACAAGACCATCGTCAGGTCTACCGGCGTTCGCAATTGGTGATAGCTCATTGTTGTTCCGCGGTCGTGGTATGTTTATCCCGCCTTCGTCTCCACTGGTGACGTCTCCTGGAACCCTATTTGCAACACGGAGTTTCCCTAGCGTTCGGGTGCTCTCTTGAACAGAAAGCCCTGATTGTAAGTGCTTCGCTTCTGGACGTGAATAAGAGTTTGGCCGGGGACCGCGCATCTGGGACCGCGTATCATTCATGCGATGAAGAGCACCGTTTTTCGACGCGTCGTATTCCAAAGTTGAGATGGCATGGGGAACAGCAAGCAGATTGGACGAGTTTCTGCGGACGATGGATGCGGGAAGGTGATAGGGGCGTGTTTGCGGCTCCGAGTGTGTCAATCCAGTCGCGTTACCGATCAAAGGGCTACCAGTGTCAGAGATGGTGTCGCGATGATTCCAAGGGTCTTCGAGCTCGAGGTCGTGCGCTCTACCACGTGATCGTATCCACCACGCTATGAACGCCGCAACACATCCAATAAACGATATTGAGGCGAGGACGATAGCCAAGTAAAATGGCGCGCCGACACCGTGATCTTTCGGATTGGATACTGGCGTGGGGTTCGGGGTTGGAAGACCGGCAGTGGGTATTGAAGGAAGGCTTGTGTCCGTATCCGTTGTAATGGATGAAGAGCCATAACTAGATGCCGCCGAGGAAGAGGAACCAGAAGTGTACAAAGATGTGGGCGCATGGGACGATGAACTACCCAAGGAAGTAGATGTCACTTCAAGGATTGGAATGGAGGAGACGGGATTTGATCCACTTGGAAGAGAATATGTTCCCGGTGTCGGTGCACCTGTGTTGCTCGCAGGAAGCGTCTAGGGGTGTCTATTGATTCAGCAAATTAGTACGACAAAAAATATGGCCTACGTAGTGGGTTTGGGACGCAATCCCATCTCCAAGACCAAATAGCGAAACCTGACCGTCCGATCCAAATATGAGCGTGAGCCCCCTGTCGTGGTGTCTGATTGAAGTAGCAGGATGAGACCGCAGCGAACTGGATTTCATCATCCAGGGGAAATGCTCCAGATCATCGACGCGCACCAGGCGCAAATAATATAATACTACCGGTACTTGAAAGAGCGTTTGATCCAAGAAAAGAGTGTTGTGCGACGTACTGGACGTTCTGCGAGTGCACGAAAAGCGTACGGATGATTCCTGTCAGTTTTATTGTGAGTCAGTCCACGATGAGAATTGAGATCAGTCTGGCTGAGATCAGTAATGATGTTTGGTGGTCAGGGTTAAAATCAACTCGCCTTCCATCGCTAGTAATAGATGGTTAAAAAATACAGCACGAGAAATCCCATTATATAGTCCTGTTAAATACGCCGTGTCTGGATAAGGAGCATCTCAGGGGATTGGCATAGCTTGGGATGTTGGTTCGCGTGGTTGTAACGAAAATCACGGACCACCGCTCAGAAGCTTCCCTCGATAATCGGACTACGACCGTGGAGAAATTTAATCGCTGTGGGGTTTGAGTCGCAGGTACTAAGAAACGTATGGCTTCATGATAGCGCGAGTTTGATATTTTGAATCCACTTCTGCCGATGAGTTGAGGAACGTAGCACGTGACTGGTAAGACACGCGCACTGTTTTCAAACTCTTGCACCGAGTACTTTCAAATCTAGTATTCCAGAGCGATGGGCTACGATTCTGACCTTGAAAGGTGAAGTGAGCGTTGGGGCCAATGTCAAGTGTGTTACTTGTGACTGAATGCGGTTTAGGGCGATCGCTTTGAGCCTGATGGAGGCGACCGGACGCAAGAAACCTCAAAGCGAAGATTCGAATGACACTTTAGACAGCGATGAAGACCAGCACCTTCAAAAAGAACTCCAACGTGCAATCGAATTGTCCAAAGGCGAATATCAGGAGCAACATACTGTAGTCTCAGCTGCAGAGAGCCGAACTACTCAGGATGACGCGCAAGCATCATCGGGGACGTTTTTGACTGAGCGTGCACAGCTGGAGAAGGAAAGACTAGCGAGACTCAAACGCTACCATGGCGAAAGTGACGATCACGGAGGTACTACGGGCCAGTTTCAGCAGCCACCTGTTAAGCGGCAGTATCTCTCGTCTGTCGGACCAACCTCTGATCGCAGAGTCAACCAGCTTCAGTCTACGACCTCTATTTCGAGTGATTCATCGGTTTCGAGCATACCTGGAATGCTTGAGTCAAAGAACGCTGCATTGCAACAAGTCCCTGTTATCGATCAACTCTTTTGGGATGGCGAGTTACGGCCGACTGCAAATAGGCATTCACAACCGAGAGAAGATGGCAAGACAACGTTCAGATTATCCGAAGTACTAGGTCCCGTGCGTACCAAATACCAAGCCGTGTTTCCAGCGTAATAATATCCATGTTTCATCAAGAAAGCCGATGTTTCGTTTGCCATAATGTCATCCTACTCGATGTCTGTCTCATGGATCTATGAGTTCTATGATCCGCGCACCCCTGTCATCATTGTTAGTCAACCCGATCCATCTGGCAAAGCCGCCATCAAGACTGTTCTTCCAAATTGGGTGATGACCGTCCCATTCCTAAGGAATGGACGAGGTTGTCAACATATGAAAGTGTGTGCCATGACTACTTCATTTCCGCATACTCGGTAGATTCACGTCATTTCATTCAGTTTATGCTGGTAAGCACACCATTTTCAACGTCCCGAAACACTGCAGAGCTTCTCTTCAAGATATTCTACAAAACGGGTCGTCTCCGGGTAGTCATTTCGACTGCTAATCTAATCGACTATGATTGGCGCGACATCGAGAATGTTGGTTATCTTGCCTTCTCGACCGTCATCCTTTGTGTTCACAGAATAATGTATCAAGGCTGTTTGGGTACAAGACGTTCCCCCACGTTCGCGGCCCATACCCCATGAACGGAAAATAGTGGATGACTTTCCTTCTATTATGCAGAAGATCTTGCATTCCATTAATGTACGGCCAGCACTGGAAAACATGCTAGCTAATGATGTGCGTGTAACCTACATGTCCAACTTTACCCTAACACTGCTTAGCACCCCAACCTCCCTCTTCATGCCATTGAAGACCTTAAGTCCAGATGGGATTTCTCTAAGGTGTGCGTCAAGCTTATCCCCTCCATCGCAGGAAAACACGAAGGATGGTCTGCGATTGTCCAAACGGGTCACACTCGCCTCATGAAAGCTGTCCGAGATCTGGGTCTACGAACGGGGAAAGGCAAGGCTGCGAGGCAATTGGTCCTTGAGTGTCAGGTAGAGTGGACGATACATTACCCAGTTGTTGCGATGACTAATTAGGTGGATAACAGGGTTCAAGTATTGGGACCTATTCGACACAGTGGTTGAACGAGTTCCATTGGTCTGCGCGTGGTGAATCTGCGGAGGATTGGCTCGATGAACCCAAGACTCGCCGATCGAAGCTTCCTTGGCCACCTGTAAAGATCGTTTTTCCAAGCCTTCAAACAGTCAGAGCTAGCATTTTGGGTGAACCCGTGAGTGCGATATCTGCCTTTCGTGGCTGGAGTTTGAACGCAGAATAGGGAGGGGGGACCATGTTCTGCCGAACGAACCAATGGGAGGCCACGAAGTTTCCCAAAGAGTTGTTTCATGATTCAAATAGTGCAGGCGGACGTGTATTGATGCACACAAAGGTTTGATCTGATTGTAGTAAGGTTTAACATCATTGCAACGCCTCGTAGATGATTATTGCAACTCATCGTCGGACCTCCCCATCTGCAAACTCGTCAAAGTCCGACTCCAAAGTCAAGTCTCTACGGCCAAACAACTCGGACAAGGGAAAGTCCAAGGTCATCGTGATCTCTGATAGCGAAACCGAGCCGGAAAGCGATGTTCCAGAAAACACCCTAGAGGCACCAAAAGATCCCATAGGGTGGGCATATGTCGGTTCGCACAATTTCACGCCTTCTGCCTGGGGAACTCTATCTGGTTCTGCATTTAATCCTACGTTGAATGTACGTTTTGTACTAGGATATGTCCCACTCCCACCATTGATGCTATTCCTATTTTTGTGGCTGATGCCTATAGGTTACCAATTACGAATTGGGTATAGCCTTCCCTCTCTACGACGAAATGGATGTGAAGCGAGTGTCATGCTTCAAGCGGCCTCCGAGGAAATATGCACTTGATGAGGACAGGCCGTGGGTGAGTTGGCTGTTAGACTCTCCTTTGTTAGCCTAAAAATTTCACTAGATGCAAGACGAGTCAGCAGCGTTTAGAAGTTAGCCCATTTCCCAAGTGTAGATTTGCAAGCACGTTACTTGTTCCAGAATCTGCTTCACACGTACAATACCTGTCTTACGATTGAAAACAATAAGTCGTGTCAAATGAGTGGTAAAACGATTGCAGGGGGTTTAGGCGATTCTCCGGTCCGCAAAGTGTCGCGTCAGCTGACGACGAACCAGGAACAAGATCCTGAAGTCGACAACTTTGCGGTTGCGTCCTTGATTCGACTTCCATTCCTCATACTTTAAATGGTCATAATAACTACCGTGCGCGGGCTTAAGGTGAGCCTGAGACCTGTAGCCAATTTCCGCAGATGAATTTCAAATAAAAAAGGAAGATCATAATGACGTTAACTTCACGTCGCGTCCTCTGTGCCCGCGAACTGGTTCGATTCGGCTAAGTATTCGCGTCAGACCTGGTTGATGCACTCCGAGGTCTGGACTTGGTCTGCCAGTGCCTTCAAGTTGATTTTGGCGCACAGCTTTTGAACTTCCTCTCCAGTTCTCGTCTTTAAATTCCTGCGGGATACTCACTCCATCCACGATGATAGAGACTCTGTTGACGTGTTCTCTATGCTCCTTGATTCCCCGGTATGAGTCCCAAGGTTGGATGCTGGAGATATGCTGCCAGTTCATACAACTCGCGAATTTCATACTCAAGCTTCCTTTCTTCCGCATCGCTGGAGTCATAGTGGGAATCATCTTGTTCATCAATGCACGATCCTTCCCTTTGGTCTGGCACAGTAAGAATATGTTCTGTTGCTCGCAGAAACTCACTAACTGTGATATGCTGGCATCTGCAGTCAACGTACTTCTACCATTTGGAATCATGCGATGCAAATATCGTTTCCTGTCCCTCCGCCATACATTCATGCTACGACCCTCCACTACTCGTCACAAAGCCGTAGTCGCACAGCTCGAGTCCTGTTGCCCCGTCGGAGCCAACCCGTTCGAGTTCACTGCTACATGTGGAGCATGGGCAAGTGAGTCCTAGTCGAGCGCCAGAAGAGGCTACGCATAATATTTCGTCGTCACTCAAAGTTCAAAAGGTCCCGACGAAACTGATTGGTTCGGACACGTCAATAACTCTACTTATGCAAAGGTATGATGGAAGCTACTATCCGAATCCGGGATCGAATGACGAAGCATCCCACAGGCGCGAGATGCCGCACTCTCTAAATTCGGGCTTGCGGCATGGCCGACATTCGTGAATGCAGGCGGATGGATTGTGTTGGGCTGTGAGGCATCCACAAACCATTACGTCACATTCCACGGTTACTCACAAGAAAAATCACAGCTACGCACTATCACTTTCTTCAGGAGATTCCACGCTTTGCGGCCTATGAGATGAATTTGTCGATTGGGGCATGGGATCACAAGTGGGTAAGTTATTATGGTACTTATCATTATCTGGCTTCTAGCTCGTCCTCATCGCTTCCGAAGCTGTATCTTATCTGCCGATTCACATCAATTTTGCCGAATCGGCGCGAGGGCTCCTCGTCTCGCAATTCGGAAGCTCCGATTGCCCGCGGCCAACCCTCTATACAAACTGTAAATGGCAGATCGGATCCGAGCCGTTCCAGCGACGACGAGATCACTAGCAATACCATCCCTCCTATCAGTGAGAAATTTGATGGGACGACCCTTCACTGCTTCACGGTATCTCGTCTGTGTTTTAAAATGGGACGTATCACAGTCCCGCCGGCGATCGTGATGACTTGCGAGGGTTTCTCCAAACCCGCAAAGATTGACTCGTATTCGCGCGCATTGCCTCCCCCTCACTGGGCTCACCCCCGCGCGTTGCGAAATGCGTCCGACAGTCTGGGCGTGTATCAGAAGTTCTTGGCCGGAGGTTGGAAGGATGTTCCCGAAGGGGAACAGTGGTGGATCGAGCCTCTGAGCGGCCCCACCGAGGAGCGGCGTCGTGCTAACCTGACAAAGTTGGAAATCATCGATCGTGGGGTAGTTGGCTGCATGGACATTTGGTGATGCGGCTTCGGGTTGTATTTGATACTTAGTGATTGAGAAAGTTTATTGGTCTTGCCGTACGCGCGATGATACAATGGACACGATCCGTGATTTTACTCATCGAGACTCAGTGAGGGTACTCACAGACAGACTTGGAGGACGAAAAGTTCAGTGACACTGGACTGGCATAGCTGCTGACACCCACATCTCTAAACACCTCTCATCCATTCATCTTCATCGACCATGAATCACATGCATGTCACCGAACTTAAATATGAGGTAAAGATACGCATACTAGTCCTCATCGGGAGTAGTTATTCTGCCAACAAGTGGCTGTATAGTATGCTCGATAGACGTCACTTCAATGAATCAAGTACGAGCTGTAGGATCTGTTTCAACGCCACCTAATTTCTCAGTAAGAAACGCTGTTAAAACTTGGACATGGCACCTCAGCCAGATGAGCCACAAAACCGGTTTGAAAAGATCAAACTCCGGATGTTCGGTTCATTTTTCTCTCGTTCCTGCCATCAGAATTCCGAGTAAAGTACGTACAATCAAGCGAAGCCTTGGCCTTCTTTCTTCTGACACTATATCCTTCAAAGTCTTCGATATGATGTTCACTTGATTACGACTTCGGGACATCTTCAACATACAATTCATTCGCACCGGAGAAGAGTCACCATACAGCGCTTTCAATGTCCGAACTGTGGCTCTTACCTTCGAATTCCCTTTTTTGTTAATAAGGTGAATCTTTCCACTGTCGAGTTCAAAGTCCGGATGACACTTTCTTTTTGCCATCGCATTTTTGGTACCGATCAAAGTCCGTCTCGGGTTGACTTCGGCAATGGTAGACCGATGAGGAGCCTATCTTCCTCAGCGCGAATTGGTCAGAGATATCCGAAGTCTCTAACACAAAAATATAAGTTTGTCTTGTGCTGACCAAAGGCGCGCACCAGCCCCCCGTTTTGTGGATCCTACTATGGTTGTCAAATCGCATGGCCGCATCTTTATAGAAAACCCCGATGATATCCCCACTGAGGCCGTGCCCGAAAATTTCGTGTCGTATACTCTCAAGCATCAGGAAGCGCTCCCGCCTATTACCTGGAAAAACTGGTACAGGGAGCTACACTGGTTGCATGTCTTCATCTTGTTCGTTCCACCAATACTTGGCCTCATTGGTGCTTGGTATACACCCTTGCAGCTTAAGACTGCAATCTGGTTTGTCGTCTACTGTTTCCTCACAGGCTTTGGTGGGTTTGTTTTCACTTGCGTGAAGATCTAGTACTGACAGGTGGATGATATTCACAAGGTTTGACTGCCGGGTACCATCGTCTATGGACTCATCGTGCTTACAAGGCGACTAGGACGCTGGAATACATTCTTGCTATTCTCGGGGCTGGCGTAGTCGAAGGTTCCATCGCATGGTGGGCTCGGGGCCACCGTGCCCATCACCGGTACACCGACACAGACCTTGATCCCTACGATGCCCGTAAAGGCCTCTTTTACTCTCACATTGGATGGATGATCTTCAAGCCAAGAAGAAAGCCGGGCCCAGCAGATGTCAGCGACTTGCGATCGAATCCAGTTGTCAGATGGCAGCACAGATACTATCTCCTCCTAGCCTTCATAATGGCGATCGTCGTACCTACCTCTGTCGCAGGATATGGATGGGGGGATTGGGAAGGTGGATTCGTATGGACAGGTTTAATTCGCCTTGTATTCGTACAGCACGTGAGTTATCTTCCTAGACGTTTCCAAGACAAGCACTGACAATTACGAAGTCCACGTTTTGTGTCAATTCTTTGTGTCACTGGCTTGGAGATAAGCCCTACGATGAGAAGCTTACGCCGAAGGATTGTATGCTTACAGCGGTTATCACAATGGGCGAGGGTTACCACAACTTTCACCACCAATTCCCGATGGACTATCGCAACGGGTACAAGTGGTACCAGTATGACCCAACCAAATGGTTCCTGTGGTCGTGCGAAAAGCTCGGCCTCGCAACGCATCTCAAGGTGAGTTCCCCCTATTTTTACATGGGATCGTATCGACATGCACATTCATAGATATTTTCGGACAACGAGGTGCAGAAGGGTGAGTTGACTGTTCAACTTAGGCATCTTCGCCAGAAGCAAGAGGCGCTTTCTTGGCCGTCCGAGAAACACGATCTCCCTGTCATCACTTGGGAAGACTGTAAGAATTTGGTCAAAGCTTTCTATACCCCCCTGATCATTTACCTTCAGACCAACGTCAAGCAGAGTCTCGA
The DNA here is from genome assembly GCA_038088995.1 of Guyanaporus albipodus. Classification (NCBI taxonomy): domain Eukaryota; kingdom Fungi; phylum Basidiomycota; class Agaricomycetes; order Boletales; family Boletaceae; genus Guyanaporus; species Guyanaporus albipodus. The sequence continues at coordinate 67,261 of JBBPKA010000124.1, forward strand.
GCTTTGATCTGCATTGCAGGATACATTCATGACGTCGGCGATTTCTTCGATAAGCACCCCGGTGGACCATATCTCCTCAAGAAAAACATAGGGAAGGACGCCACTGCCGCGTTCTTTGGTGGTCTTTACGACCACAGTAATGCTGCACACAACGTACGTCCCTGGTTCCGAGTATACCATACCGCTTTTCTTGACACTGTGTGTGTAGCTGCTTGCCATGAAGAGGGTCGGCATTCTCCTCGGTGGCGCACCCCATGGCCTGGAGGAACGAGTCGTTCCTCCCAGTCAACACTTGCGCATTTCTCGTTACAACGAGCTCTGATTCCAAGGATGGTCTCATTCTTGATTTGTCCCGCTTTACGTTCCCTGTCCGCTCTTTCTCGCGCTCCGTTTGTACCTCTTGTACTTCCACTCATTTGATCATTATTACTAAGTAAGACTCTGATTATATCCACTTTTGCGATCTTCCTACTTTGATCAATAGTTTGTACATATGTGCTTTGCACCCAGTTTCATATACTATTTTGCACAAAGCGAAGGACTGGATGAAGTTTTTGCCCTGACACAAGAAGATTCAATGACAAGCGGAACTTTTTACTCTGTACAACAAAGACAAAACCACATAAGGGAGAAAAATCCTGCCAAGTTCTTCTAAGTATATGCTGGGTACTTCCCAACGTCAAACGACTGATCGCATCACACCACTCATCGCTTCGGTTTCGGCTTCGTTTTTGGGTGAGATCCATCCCGGATAAAATTAGCCTATTCGGATCGGCTACATGCAATTTACATGCTCAAAAGGGCGGGTATTCTTGGCGAACGAGACGCTGAGCTTCTTCTGATCGGGGCGTGATCGAGCACATGAACGGCGCTTGATGGCTAATTTAGAAACCGGCCGTCAACGAACAAGCGTCACGGCATGAGATGATGTCCACCACGCACACGATCGTTTCTCCCACTAGATTAAACTCGGGAGTGACTTCCACGCCGTTCTCGACATGCTTCGAGATGTCGAACACGGCGAGCGATTGGGCGCACATGAGCCAGACAGACGAATGTCCAAGGAAATAGCCTGAGCACCGGTTTAACGCCGGTCGTCGCGTCATCACCTAGCCAAGTCATATTGCTTACCTGGGCATTTCCTATACGACCGGGATTCGTAGAATTAACTTCGCGTCCAGTCCATGGCGCGATCAGTTCTCACCTTCGTCCGAAGCCAAAACAAGCATTCCCGGGATGAGGTTCCGGTTTGTCTCCCAGGAATCGTTCGGGTCTAAATTCCAAGGGATTCGAATATGTTCTCTCATCTCGGAGTATGGCCCTAGGACGATATGATGTGGAAACACGCCATATTGATATTTTTTTGGCTTACCAGATGTTGACAAGGACATAGGAGCCTGCAGGGATCAGGTACCCCTCATACTCGTCGTCCACTCTTGTGCACCTCATGGCTACAGAAACAGAGCTAAGGGAAATGTGGCACTGTATGATGCGGGAGAACCAACTTATTGGGCCTGGGGTATGCCAACGCAAGAGTTCTGTGAACAACGCTTCCATGTATGGCAGAGATTCTCGGTCAGAGAACGTGGGCAATCGACTGGTGCCAACGACCGAATCTAGTTCTTGTTGCGCTTTCTTCATGACACGCGGAAAAAGCGTCATAGCAAGGTAGAAAGCGTAAGAAACAGAATTTGCCTGGAAAAGATATCACTTGATTAACGCGAGCACAAGGCGAAAGCCCTACTGTGTCTGCACCACCTATCGTTAGTTAGTCAACAACTATAATGAGATGGCTGATGTGTTAATGAACTCGCACCTTGATACATCGATGCTGTAGCCCACTTGACACTATCTTCTAGTTCTTCTGTGAGGTCGGGCCTGCTCAGTATACGAGACGATAGTGAGGGCAGGGCGGTGCCAGCGGCCTCGAGAAGAATAGCTTAGCATGCTTCAACACGACTAATAAGATGACTCACCAATTGAGATTTCACATAATTATGAGGGACTTCCAAGAGGTCTTGCAAAACAGCCGCATACTTCTTTGCTTTTCTCTTGAATCCAGCACCGGGAAGCCACGACGGGATATATTTCACTGCAAAGGTGTCAACATTTGGGCAAGTTTGAAATTAATCAATAATTTACTGAGCGGGATGAGGTCGACGTAGTATATACCAGGTGCAGTTGCCACCGACAGCTGAGAGTTTGCTATGTGAGCTAAATGGACAAGAGGGTCGTCTCCCGCTTGTGTCACATAACCATGAGAGAGGCGCAAGATTATAGACGTGAAATATCTACACGGTCCGTTCAGCGAGATCAATCAGCACTATGTATGGAACTCACTTGCGAACATGGGCTTGAACGCTATCCGGGTCTTCGAGCACGCATCGAAGAAACCGTCGAGCTTCAAACTCGATCATCTGATGCAAGATTGCTACAGAGGCATACCCCCCGATGTCTTGCGCAAACCACTTTCGATGAGCACAAAACCATTTGTTATAGTTGGAGAGGAGCATGATCTTTCCCCATCCCGACATTTCACCGCACATGACTGACCGGGGCCGATCAGAGTAATTAGCACTGCGCTTCTCTAGCAGATCTTCAGCAATTCGAGCAGAACCAATGATAATGATGTTGTATCCAAATAATGATCCAGAGGCGATGTCACCTGTTCAATGAGAAATCAATAATGGTGGACTTCACGCTTGTGCTCGTAGCGCACCATACTGGTGGTTGAATTTGAGCATCTTTAGCCATGGCTGTTCGTTGGGAATCTCGAGGAGACATCGAAGACCAGAAACGCCTGGTGGTAAACGGTAGGCTCGGTATCTTGCGTAAATTTCATGGAGACAGACGATGCTGAGGCCGAGCAGAATAAGGCAGACGAGGAGTGAAGCCACTGAAGGGGGAACCATGGCTCCAGGTGTGGATACAAAGCTTTGCAGCCAGTTGATCACACTAAGTACCTTCGCTGCTTATCTGGGGCGAGTGACCCAAGTAGGGCTGCAGGCTTGAGTGACCTCGGACTCCCACAATGGCGTCAGAATTGCTTATAGCGCCTTTGCCGCAAAATTCTATTTTCACAAGTTTGAAGTCATGGTGTTGTGGCGTCAGTTTGGTGCAGTCATGAGTCCGCTGCCCTGGTTAGATTTATTGCACCTTGTCAGCGGTCTGAAATTCCCTCACGGACGACAATTTTAATTTCCTTCAACCAGCGTCGGATGACGGAAAATTGCTCACGTGGACGGCGGTGGAAGGGCGGGATAACAAAAAACGCCACTGAGCTCAAAGTTGAGCCAGCTCGGGAATGATGTAACTCAGTTCATACCAACGCAGTGGAGAGAAAAGGAAGAGCGATGAACGGCGAAGAGTGTTTGGATGACGACATCGTGAGAACAAACCGTACACCAACCTTTTTCAAGTTGGATCTATTTACTCATGTGACTATGGAGCAAGCAAACGAGCTGGAGGAACCAAACCCCGCCTAATTCCCAAGTGCTTAATTGCCAGGGTTAGTTACGGTGGCAGACGGGTAAGTTGACATCCGACAAGAAGCATTGCTCGTACTTCGATCGAAGGAACGCGGTGGTCATCATGTTCAACGGTTTATCTCCGAATGGGATTCAAAAAGTATGGTCGAAAGCGGGAAAGAGCATCTCGTCATTCATTTGTCTGATCAACTCAACCCGCTGGCAGACGCGGCCCCCGCTAAATCATATAATTGACGACAATTTACGTCATGCAGTTTCCCAGAGTCCCTTACCCGACCACCCAGCGTTCGATATGAAAGACATACAAGTAGATCGCGCTGGCAATCGCCACCCCTTCAATCTTTTGTGTTCGACATGCCCTACCTCGCGGATTCCATCCTTTCGTTTCTATCTGTCGACCATGTCCCAGTACACTTTACCTCCTACATACCTGGCAAGACTCCATTCTCAACATGGCCCGCAGTCATTAGTATGGCTATGACATATCTGCTGGTCGTATTTGGGACCCGTGAAACGATGAAGGACAAATCAGCCATGAAGTTGACTACCTTGTTCCGAGCGCACAATCTCATATTGAGTGTTGGAAGCCTCATCCTCATGGCACTTATTGGCGAAGAAGTCTTCTCGAATTGGTTGAAGCCAGAGATAGGCACGTATGGCTCCTTGTGTGCTCAAGAGGCTTATACGAAGGTATGTGTTTCATCGGATGCGATTTGGTTAGCATCAGGGACTGAATGCGTGTCGTTCTTCAAGAGGTTGGAGTTCTACATGATGCTTAATTATTACTTCAAGTACTACGAGCTTCTCGACACCATCTTCTTAGTTCTGAAGAAGAAACCTCTCTGTGAGTACTTTTGCTTCCGTGTGCCTAATGCACAGTTCTCATCGTTCGAACCGAAAAGCGTTCTTGCATGTATATCACCATGCAGCTACGGCGGTTCTGGCATTCGTCCAACTGAATGGCCGAGCAACAGCGGTAGGTATTCCTTTTCATGTGCTTCAACCCGCCAACTCACTTCCCTTTCAGTGCTGGGTTGCCGCTTTCCTCAACCTCGGTGTCCATGTATTAATGTGTGCGTGTCAGACGACCTGCGGCATTTACCTGATATTGATGAGTATCCCGAAGATTACTATTACTATGCTGCAGCTGGTGGCGCTAAGTTATGGGTATGTATTATTTATTTAATTGCAAGGGCGATGGTTTGAACGTGACTAGTGGAAGAAATACCTCACGACAATGCAAATTGCCCAGTTCGTGGTCATTTTAGCAGCGGTAGCCTTTGCTAGTGAGCGCCAAAGCCATGGCTCCCGTTTCTCCCTTTTCTGACAGTTATCGTCGTGCCAGGTTATCAGTACGTTGCGTATAACTGGTTCCCGGGTTATCTCCCCCATATGGGAGGTTGTACTGGCACACCTGCTGCAGGCATCGTCGGAGGTGGAATCATCTTTAGCTATCTACTGTTATTCCTCGACTTCTTTTACGAAACGTATTTGCGGAAGGCTGGTTCACATGGCCTGGTGACCTTTTTACGACAGAGTGTACAAAAGCGCTCGAAGCCAGGTGCCGTTGCACCGGAGAACCTACTGTTCTGCATCGAAAAGAGTAGGTCGTATCGTGCTCTTGGTCTAGAGAAAGGGACTAACGATGGCTCCATGATCTAGCGAGTACCCGGTGAGGCACGTCACCAGAACAAGTAGCACCGGGATGTGCGCGCGTGGTATAACTGTTGGCGTTGCTCTTCTCGATATTTACCAAAGGGGGAACGGCGCTCAATACCAAATTCCACGTTGAGCTCTTGTGTTATTCTTGCACTACCAGAACAATTGAGGATGGATTCTTGTACAAAGGGCTGGTCTCCGGTCACCAAGAATTTCGTATTTCCATTTCCTTGGCATGGATGATCGATTGAGGTGGACTGTGTGCTCGGCTTCAGAATCATCTTGTTGCGGTCCGACGTCCAAAGTTAAAAATCAAGTCTGAGAAAAACACTAGGGCTTGAGCTTGAGTTCCAATAGGTGCTCTCATCGTCCAGTGTAGCGCCAAATTCAATGACACTGCAATCAAGATGGTAAGTGGACGTACCAAATACTAGTATCAGTGGTCAACTTCTTTGACCAACGCCATAGGACCTTGTGAGGTTCAGAGTTTCCGTTTGATCAACACGGCCTGGTCAGTGATTTCTGGCCATCAACTTACCTATCAGTTCAAGGGAATGCCACCGGCGTGGACAAGAGTTATGATGATATAGTTTCTACATGTCGTAGAAACCGACGGTCCGACATCTACGTCATGCCACTGCGTGGATATAAACTTGAAGCATGTGTGATAGAGGTTGACTCGGCAAAATGTTCAGCGCAAGATAGGCTTCAGGTGATCCATCGGTACTACTAGCATAGCACAGCACCATGTCTGCCGCCGTAGTCTCCCTACCGAGTTATGCACCACCTAACTTGATTTCGCAGGTTACCGAGTCCGAGTCGGACTCGAACCACCAACATTGACTCTATCGCAAGTACCTCAGTGCGGTACGTCGTCCGAAGCGCACAGTCCCGTGCTGTTTCTTTTGTGATGTCTCTTGACTCTAATGCGAGCAGCGCACGATTCGAATAGTGACTTCATGGAACCCGCAGGGGAGCCGAAAAGGCGGTGCATGCTGTTTTTGGCGAGTGCGATATATTATTCCCAACTTACGCGACTGTATAAGTATCGTTTACCCATGCATTAAGGCTCTTGGGTCAAATTATCTCACATTCTCCGAGACCATGGGAGGTCTGCCCGCAGCCACGAAGTCTCACGACGATGCTGCTGTGCCTATCATCCTTCAAGGCGACAAGAATGACTACCTCCCATCCCTTGCGTCTCAATATAACCATCACCAACGGTTCGCATTTCGAGGAATTGCCTTTCTCATCTTCGCGTTCCTACTCTCAGGGAGTTATTTCCGAAATGGATGCTGGCACTGGCGCTCGGGCTCATCGCTCGAGATTGCTACTGACCTTGGGCTACCCAAAGAAATTCAGCAGGCTTGGGCCGCTCACTCGCCGTACTTTCCGGCTGCGGAGTACGTTGCGCCTCCCGCACACTGTGAGGTCATCCAGGTATCTGAACATCCCTCTCGCTTCTCTCATCGTGTCTAAAAAGGTCTATATAGGTCAACTTGGTATGTAACCCGCGGTGTAGTTAAGCTCCATCCTGACAGCGTAGTAGATCCAGAGGCACGGCGCGAGATTCCCCACCTCAAAACATGCGAAACGGATGCAAGTACCATTGAATAAACTCCTGGATGCGCGTTTCTACGTTGGAGAGGAGTATCAGTTTCTGGAGCAATACAAATACGATTTGGGAGTCGCTGATTTAATTCCCCTTGGCGCACAAGAGTAAGAAAGCTTCGCCTTCGTCTTGTCTATTTGATGGATGTCTTTCAGGGCTTCCGACGCTGGCTTCGAACACTATCTGCGATACCGACACTTGATCAAGGACGACAAGCTACCCTTTGTGAGAGCCGCAGATAGTGAGCGCGTCGTATTGTCTGCTTCAAATTGGGCACAAGGTCTGCCTGGCTTCCGCATTCTTGTGAACAACATTCTTCTGATTCAAATCAAGGCTTTTTCAAAGCCAGTGACGATATGTACTTACCGAGGATATCTGTCCGCATCCCAGAAAAAAAAGGGGTAAGTACTCGTGCTGCAGTGAATATGGCGACGTGTTCACCGACCTCGTTAAAGTCAAACAACACATTAGATGGTTCTCAGTGTCCGAACGCGAAAGCAGACGGGGAGTTGAGTACAGCGTGGCGCGATAGGTTCACACCACCGATCGCAAAACGGATCAACGAAGCCGTACCAGACGCAAACCTTGATCAGCAAGATGTCATAGAACTCACGCCTTTGTGTGCTTTTGAGACACTCTTCCACAAAGTTCCTAGTCCATTTTGCGATCTGTTCACCGCAGAAGAATGGCAAGCGCGCGAGTACTACGATGACTTGACCAAGTATTACAAGACAGGGTAGGTGAATCTTCCATAGGGCCTGACGGTCAACTGACTCCCGCATGTCAGGCATGGTAACCCTCTGGGTCCTGTGCAGGGCGTTGGATACGTTAACGAGCTGTTGGCGAGGTTGACTGGCCAGCCTGTTGAAGATGCTACCCAGACGAACCGGACTCTGACCGGATCCTCACAGACCTTCCCCCTCGACCGTAATTTCTACGCCGATTTTTCGCACGACAACCAGATGATCGCCATTTATTCTGCCATTGGCCTCTTCCGTCACGACGAGCCGCCCACCACGGACAGACTAGACCCTACCCGAACGTTCCGTATTTCGAGGGCCGCGCCCTTTTCTGGGCGGATGATCACGGAGAAGTTGCGCTGTGGCGAACACGGAGGGGAGTACGTCAGGATACTCGTCAATGATGCATCACAACCGCTTGAGTTTTGTGGCGCGGACGAGGACGGGTTGTGCACCTTGAGCGCGTTCGTGGAGAGTCAGGCGTATGCACGGAATAACGGCAACGGTGACTGGGAGAAGTGCTTTGCTTGACTGATTGCATTTGATGTCTTGCTTGTAATGTACAACTTTGAGACGTATATACCTGATGCGAATACCAACGGATGTGGACATACGGACCACCTAACCGTTCGTTTGGGCAACTCTTGGGCGCAAGGTGAGGAGAGAAACGTCACAATGAGCATCCTCCATGATGGACACACAATTCACGATACCCGACAATTTTACATTTCGCGTCGTCAATGTTGACAGCGTTTATCATCGTGGAGACTCCTTTTCTAACAAGTTATCCTGCCTGTATGTCTGGTGTTATGCCCTCGGGTCCAGCGCACGGGTACGTACATGGCTTGTATCGACAGTCGTCGTACTACGGTAACAATTAGGTGAATTCGTTCCAGGTCCTGCATTTCCTGAATAGCGGACTCTCTGGAAGCGGCACCGTCACCTAGTACCAGATGTGCATTTCTACATTGCGAATTCCTCTCTGATAAGGTGTTCTGCTACCGCCGATCTGGGCTTGATCGAACATTTGAACGGCGCCTGATGGCTGAGGAAGTATGGGCCGGGATCACCAGTCAGTGTCGGACCATCTGGAGTGCACGGCAAACGAGACTCGGCCACTCACACGATCGTTCCTCCCACCTGATTGAACTCTGGCGTGACCTCGACCCCATTCTCGATGCGCTTGGAGATGTCAAACGCAGCGAGAGATTGAGCGCACATGAGCCAGACTGTCGAGTATGCGAGGAAGAAACCTGTTTGGATACGTGTTACGCATGAAATCGACGAATTGGTAGATGGATCACAGCTCACCTGGGCATTGACTGGACAGGGATTGGATAGTCAATCCATGCCTTTTGACAACTGGATAATCGCTTACCGGCGTCCAAGACCAAAACATACATTAAAAGGATTCGGTTCCGAGTCGGGTCCAAGAAAACGTTCGGGTTTAAACTCCAATGGGTTCGCGTACGTTCTTTGATCGCGAAGTATGGCCCTAGATTCAAGAAAACATCGCATCCACAGCTTGTCACTTGGAGAACTGACCGTCGACTTGCCAGATATTGACAATGACATAGGAATGTGTGGGAATTAGATATCCATCATACTCGTCATCCACTGTCGTACGCCGAAGAGCTAAGGAGATTCCATTTGAGTGACATTTTGCGATTCTTGGAACGGGGACGAACTTACTCAAGGGACCGGGGGTATGCCATCGTAAGAGCTCTTGAAACAAAGCTTCTACATATGGTAGAGAGCGTCGGTCGGCGAATGTCGACAGCCGACCGGTACCAACGACCAAATCCAGCTCCTCTTGTGCCTATAGCGTCCTGGCGAGGAAGAAAGCATAAGCAACAGAGGTTGACTGGATGAAAATATTAGCACAAGGTAAACTCAAGGACCAGGTCTGTACCATATCTGCACCACCTGTAATCAATAGGTTTTCCACGATATTCACCAACATTAATGGTGAGCATACCTCGATACATAGTCAAAGCAGTCCACTTTATATTATCCCGCAATTCCCCGGTTGGGTCTGGCATGATTAAGAGGCGAGAAGAGAGTGATGATAGCGCTGTACCGGCGGCCTGTGTGTCTGGATGAGGGAGATTCAACACGGCGTTTCAACGGATCTCACTAGCTGAGCCAACACATATTTGTGAGGGACTTCCAACAGGTCATGTACGACAGCAGTGTACTCCTTCGCCGCCTTCTTGAAGCTAGCACCAGGAAACCATGCTGGGATGTACTTCACTGCAGGGATAAGGAATCTAGGATATGCATGGGTAAGTTATCAGATTACAAAAGGGAAGGAAATCGACGTAGTATCCACCCGGTAGTGTCGCCTTCGATAATTGAGAATTTGCTATCTCGGCTAACTCGACTAGAGGGTCGTCGCCTTCCTGCGTGACATACCCATGTGATAGGCGTAAGATGATGGAGGTGAAGTTTCTACACGACATCATAAGCCATGCGCATAAAAGGGTCTGTTTCAAACATAGCTACTCGCGGACATGCACTTGGATCCCGTCAGGCCGATCAAGCGCTGATCGCAATGTGCGTCTAGTTTCCACCTCAATCATGTGATGCAACTCTGCGACAGTAGCGTGACTGCCGATATCGTGCGCGATCCATTTTCGCTGGGCACGAAACCAATCAGAGTGGTCGCACAGTAGCATCATCTTGCTCCATCCGGACAGTTATCCACCCATGATCGAGCGAGGGCGGTCAGAGTAATTGCTACTACGCTTGTAGAGAAGATCGTGGGCGATCTTGGCAGAACCGACAAGGATGACGTTGTACCCAAATAACGACCCAGACGAAATGTCACCTGTCCGACGGATGATTAGTGATTTTGAAGCTTCGTGGGTGACCATAAGTCGGCAGACCGTATCTTTTGTTGAAACATAACATCTTTAATCATGGTTTCTCGAAGAGGCACCAAATGCCAGAGATTCCCGGTGGGAGATGGCGGGTTCGATGTCTTGCATAAAGTTCATGAAGACGACAGTTGAAAAATTCATGGAGGTGATGGTGGGTATGCAGAAAGACGGTAGGAATACCTGGCAGCGCGTGGTATGGTTTCTCATCAATCTACTTGAACCTTCGGCTGTATCTCGGTACCAGCTTCAGAGTGGGGCTATGCCAAATCTGTGAAATTAACGTTACCTTCTAAGCTCCATCGTCCTCTTTGGCCTCTTCGTGATGGATTGAGGAATACAATTGGCGTAGCAAATTATCAGGGGTTTAAATGTTCAACTATGGCAATGTCACCGTGATTTCAAGGAGTGACCGTATCTCCGGCTAAACCCGATCTCTCGCCGATCACCTGCTCGACCATCCTTCACCAAGTCCACCGCGGTCGACATCGATTACGGTCATCTTGTTCGCTGTCCTACTCGCAATATCACATTTGGTTTCATTCTTTTGGTCCTTCCCTTTTTTATATATTCTTGACTGTATTTGACTCGACAATGCCTGTATCTGAACTTGTACAAGCCGATGATGAAGTTCCCGTGTCCCTCGCAGCGACGGAGCCAGCATCAACCGGCGGGTCTACGTACGATGAAGACTCTCTCGCTGCTGCCCGCAAACAAGGTACGTTTTCCACTCTTTTCTGTCCCGCTCTCGCTCTCACCTGCGTCATCTTCTAGTCGAGTTCTACTTCGCAGACTCCAACCTTCCGTATGACAAGTGTGTTCCAACGTCATCTCTTTGTCCATTGATGCAGGCTGACGCATTCTTTGTCAAGATTCATGTGGACGCTGCACACCGCAAACACCGAACACTGGGTTCCTATCAAGACGGTTTCATCCTTCAAGCGCATGAGAGAACATGCCGCCAAAGGGGAGGAATTCATCCTTTGTGCCCTAAGAACGAGCTCCGAGCTCGAGGTCGACGACAAGAGTGAGAATGTTCGACGCACGACTGAGGTACAAAAACCCAAGGATCAATTCGAGCGCAGTGTATACGTAGTATGTTCCTCTCTTAGAATTTTCCTCGGAGAGGTGCCCACGAGACTTATGTACGATGAAATAGAAAGGGTTTGGAAAGGAGGAACCGGGTCTTCAGCAGGAACTGGAGGCGTTTTTCGAGAAATACGGCAAGGTGAATGCTGTGAGGATGCGTCGCGTAGATGGTAAAAAGGAATTCAAGGTTTGTTGGAATTGCTATCACATGCAAGTTCTAACGACGTCCATTTCACTTTGATAGGGTTCCGTATTTGTAGAGTTTGCTGATGTGTCGAGTGTGGAAGCCTTTCTAAACGCCGACCCAAAACCCTCTTGGAAGGACGAAGAGTTGTTCATCATGTCCAAGTGAGTGCGTTATGTCTTCGCTGATAGCTTCCACATTGTTCTTGTTTACAACAGAGGGGCGTATTGTGACATGAAAATCAGGGAAAAGGGTCTCACAGGCAAAGCTGCCGATCTCCGCAAAGACAGCATCTCGTCCAGGAAGGGTTTCAACGCATTCCGAGAGATGGAGAGCGGTTCAAAATTAAAATCAAACGGAAAGTCAAGGGAGAAACCAGAAGTACTCCTTGAGTTCATGGGAGAAAACATTCGCGTGTATGATGACAATGAAGACGGAACTGGCTATGTCAAGACGGAGGACGTTCCATTCGTCCGAGGCGCAACTCTGAAATTCACCGGATGTGGTGGCGATGCAAACTTTACAGAGATGAAGGCACGTATCTCGTTCTTATCGAGAGGCGCTCCCAGTCTGATATATGCATATGTCCCCAGGCTCCTCTGCGCGAACGCTTTGCACATGCCCCATACATCCAGTATACCAAGGGCGACGACTTCGGGCTCGTCGGTTTTGGAAAGGCATTACAGGAAGATGAAATCGACTATGTGAAGGAGAACCTCAAGACAGTCAATTCGAAAGAGGTCGTCTGGACCATCCCTGATGGTACGCACCAGGTCAACCTTCGTCCTCCCGATACAATGTCGATGCTTCTTTTATTGACAGAGGAGGAAGAAAAACAGTTCCAAATTGACCGCGCCAATTCTGTAGCAAAGGCGGCCCTCTCGCGATCACAGGCGCGGAAAGGCAGTTCGGGGCGGGGTGGACGAGGTGGCGGACGGGGTGGCCGGGGTGGCCGGGGTGGTCGTGGAGGGGGAGGTGACCGAGGAAAACCCAAGGACAAAGCAAGAGATGTCCCTCAATCCATCACGCCTAGCGAGTCACAAACCGGCGAAAAACGCAAGCGCGACATCGAACCGGACGGTGGACCTGACGTTGGTGTACGGGGAGTGGGCGTGCCGGCCATTGCTGCTGCCGCAAAGAAGGTCAAGTCCGACGAGTCATAGCCGCTTTACGGGGAGATCTGCGGACTTCGGAAGAGGATACGCTTATTACTGTATTTCTAGTGTGTGTGCCCTTGAATATGCAGGTGGATCGATGATACGCCTTTGCCCGCTATAGGTCAAGCGTTGATTCGTGCGGAAGATGCCAAGCGCAGTGTGCGGCGACGTGGGTCCGGGTCACTAAAAGGTTGATTGTACATGGTCTGCAGCACACAATCTGATACACTATATGTACATTCCAACCCTTCCTTCCATGCTAAACTTACAAATGGGCAACTCTGCTTTGGTCTCCGCATTGAATTCCTACCATTGCTCCTTACCGTGTTTGGCTGCAATAGAACGTGAGTGGACTTCTCCACGAAATGAATCGCTTCTTACGAGTGAGCTGGCAGATATTCAAGCTTCAGCATGAGATAATCGGAGGTAAAACAGAATACGCACGCAGGCAACGAAATTCTCGATATCCCATTGGTCACGATAGAGTACGAGCCAGTTCAGAGCCCACCTCGCCTTCGTTGCAATTCCGATCTCTTCTGTGCTATTGAAGTAGAACTGAGCCCCGGCATCTGAGTGCAAACGTCAACTATTTGGCGCGATGAAAGTCAAATTTATACGGGGACACTCACCAATGTCCAGGTTAATGAAGTCAGCGCTGCTCTCATCCGACATCAACACAACCTGATTCCTGCGCAAGGAAGGGAATTTGATTGTCACTTCTTTTTCGCCCGCCGGTTTCATGACTTGCGCGGTGGCAGACCCTTTGCACTTACGCATCCAGGCCTGAACATCTATCTGCGCAGGTTGCTCCGGGTTTGGTAGAGTATGCTGTGCTCAACACATCAGTAACTGAAGACCGACTGGACGGACATGTACTTCTTCCGGAGTGTGGTCCCGCGTGTCACTTGCGGTCTGTGTGCGTAGTGCATATCAGCAACGATGATGTGTGTGGGGTTGACACACCACACCTTGCGTTCGTTATCGCTTTCCCCAATGAAAGCAATCTTGTGCTCTCGGACGAGCTGTCCCACCTCGACATGCGTCGAAAGCGCGGCAAGAATCTTAGTTGCCTCGACTTGAGCTACTCCTAGGATGGACCCCGTCGTCGGAATGCCATTCTGCACCATCGTGTGGTACATGATGTTCTTCATGATAGACCGGAACAGCCTGTTATTCGTCATCTCTCCTATAGAGTCACTGATTGCGTATTGCCTCGAGGATGCTGGATCGATCCCCGAGAAGATGCCTTCGTTGGCTGTGTAATTGAAGGTCAGCACCTTTTCCACCTCACTTTGTGGCATCATTCACATTTAAACAATCTCACACCCTGATTCTTGTAGGTATTGAACTGGTCTCGCATCACTGTCAGCTTTTCGGCTTTGGTTCCGTTTGTTTGAATGAAGCGATCTATCACTTGACCTGCGATCCGTGAACTGACATGAATGTGCTTGAGAGCGCGCCTGAATCGCTTTTCGTTCTCCTCCTCCTCTATATCCGGTGGATACAAGAGTCGGATAGCAGCCTTGTCGGTCTTGGATAGTTCGAGGATATAATCTATCTGGATTTTGTCATTCTGCGTTTGCCAATCTTTCGGGATGCAATAGCTACGAGAACAAGGTTCAGGTTCGTTGAAAAAAGGTACGGGACAGCACCTACTTCATGATAGATTTGCTGTCGTAGTTCGTATGGTTCCATAAGTTCTTCGCGGGGATCTTATCGAGAAAATTTCTATGGTTTTCAGGTCTCGCGGATTCGACCACATTCGCGTCCAATGTAAATACCCCTAGAGTGGCAGGACCCTGATGTTCATGGCGTAGACCCAGAACGTGACCAAACTCGTGTAGGATATGCCTGCGATTCAATTCAGTTGGAGGATACCATAGCTTTTTTTTACCGTTACAAAGCCCCCCTAGTTTCACAGTTGCCTGTGTCCTAAATCGAGCATCGGTTGCTACTGTTCCAACCTTGCTCGAGAACTGTCCCTCCAGAAACGAGATGCGTATATTCGAATCGCCGATAGAACCGACCTCCTGGAATTCGACGTTGGCGTAATCCTCCCACGTTTTGAATTTAAAGCATTTTTCTAAGACGGAGGTATGGGTTCCAGCAAAGGTGAATCGTTTTTTTTTTGAAAAGGCACTCACCTTTTTTTGATCCTTTGAACTCCTCTCTTGCCATTTTCCTTGCACTTTTTTGAATGGTGGTGCGGACCGCCTTCTTCAGATCGTCGTATGTATTGTCAACCTGCATGAAGTAGAATTTGATTCTCTGAAAAGAGACACTGGTCAGTGTACGGCGTCGAAGCGACACACTCAAGCTGACCGTCTTTGGGTGACCATCGATCATTTCAATGGGCCATAAAGTAGGAGCAATGACGGCCTGTTGTATACCAGGAAGGGAATTGGTAGGGAATGGCGATGGCGATATGGAGTGCGCCGAGGAGGACATGGTGCTTTGAGATTGGATTGAGGAAACTCGGGAGTCTGAGAGTGACAAGGCTCTGCATGCAGCGCCTTAAATGCACAATTTGATGTAGTGGTGCACGTCAAAGCACAGGGGATGTGAAAGCTGATTGAATCCCATCGTCAGCCGGGCGGGTGGGTTCTGGCCACGGGGGCACTTCCACGATCTGCTCATCTTGGCTAGGAAATGGCGCCGACACCTACGTTAGGAGACTGACGTCCTCTGGTGTGCAACGTGCTGATCAAAGTAATTCACTTCTGTGGCTGGTCACGTCCTTGGTTTCCGTTTATGCGATTTGTCCCATGACCATGACCACACTCGTTCACGATAAGGGTGTACCCCGAAACGTCATCATGCCAGGAATGGGATGGACTTGTTGTTTTCTTGACAGGTACGTATGCCTTCCCTGAGTTAGCCACGATTCTTTGGACCCGAGTATCGACCTGATCTGATCGATGGCTTTCGTGACCCGATCTAATATTTTGTCACCAATACGTGCTAGATCCGGAGATCTGACGCCCGGCTTGGCTCTTCCAATGCATCTCCGCCATTAACATATCTGGAGGCGCAGAGTACCATTATCCGACCACTCCAGATAGTGTGATGCGTAATGTGTGAGCTCACGAGTTATTTCAATCAGTAAGATACGTAGCCATACAAATCCATCTTATCGGGGAATCTCGTCTTGACTCGAAGGAAGGCACTAGGGTTACCTCGTTTGCGCTAGGTCTGTCAGCACAAGAGAGGGAGAAAAGGCTGGCGCCGGACGGGACTTTTGCCCTAGGTGGCTGCTTATTACAATGGCCCACCATTCTGAGCACCCCGAAGGCGAGAGCACAGAAATCTGCAAATTTGTAGACTCAAGTGCAACCAGCCGCATTGAGTCGTCATTCTCGTATATCGTCTCGGTTGAGTATAACTCTGTGCGAATACTTTGCATATGATTCGTACATTCAGTATACCAATGGTGACGACTTCGGCTCATCAGATTAGATTACGTAATACGCCTTTTCGTTGCTGCGGTCTTCCTGAGTAAAGCTCTGGGCAATGGTCAGTCGGTCAGCGCTTCCGTTGTAGAAGTGGACGGTGGATTCGTTCGGCATCGGCCTGATGTTGATCGATGCACGGTTTTGTGATTTGAAGTCGAAGGCCCTCTCAACCGCCGTAGCCATCGCTTTCCCTTCGTCCCGCGCGGTACTTCCTTTGCTTGGGCTCGCCTCTCGTATATTGCAAGCACTTTTGGTTCCCTCCCAGTAGGGCTTTTTTTCATTTGTTCTGTCTCCTGCGAGGTTCCCTCTCTGGATCTTCTTTTCCTTCTCACCCTCATCCTACCTGGCTCATGCCCTCTCGTGCGTCAGATTGGAGTTTGGTGCACCGGTTTACTGCACACCCTAATCATCTAGCACAGTTCTGGTTCTGCACAACCCACCTATGGGGGGACTTGTCCCGTGGCAGGGCTATCACCAGTCTGTTCTTCCCCCTTCTCTCCTGCCTCGCGTGCCAAGCCCGAAAAAAAAACCCCACCACGCATTCCCTGAAGATGCGATGTAATGGAAGATAATGTCCCGGTGGCCTTGAAGTGTGTACAGCTTGGTTTGCAGACCAGACTTACTTGTTCGGGTTAGTTCTTATTCTTTCTCTCAGTAATCCCTTCCATTATTGTTTTCTTGCGTATTAATTGTCACTCAGATTCGGTGCGTCCTCCAAGGGGAAGCAAACACCTAAAGCGTTGCACAGAGCCTGGGAGAATATAACATTCGTCTCGATGATCTCGGGTTTCACTCCCAGCCCAGGGTTCTTGCTACCCCCGGCCCCATCATTCAAGTTTCGCCGGTTTCCAAACAGCCACTTCTCAACGGCACCGGTTCCCTATCCTAGCTGTGATGGCTCACGGGGTGCCATATTTGATGCGCCATATTTTACGTCTGATCCTCCTTGCGTGGGGACCTTTACGGCTGCTTCGTGGAAAATCTGGGGTGCCTCGGTAATTATCGTGTAGTACACATGTGGTTGCCTTCGGATTACTGATGGGAAAAGGGTCCATAAACGACCGTAGCTACTTGAATGGCTCAATCTATTCCAAAAGTAGTCTCAAAACAAGGGTTGAGTGGTGTTTTCTTCATGAGTCATTGATAAGGAGTTTTAATCATGGACCTTATTCTCCTCTTTTGATCCATGACCAGATGTCACTCGAACCCCGGCCGACTATCTCAGAAATCAAGATCTGATTTTTCAATGAGTCCTGTAATAAACCCATATCTAGCGATGACATGAGGCATCACATCGTGCAGCATAAGAAGGGGGTACCAGGTGTACGTTTTTTGCTGCAGCAGGCATGGCGGGTCCATTCGAAGAACGAAAGAAAGATTACCATCAAGAATACCCAGGAGAAGCATTGTTCTGGAATTTTCGCGGAAACCCTGCCATACGCCTAACAGTTCCTGCTCTCGGACTGGAGTTCTCTGACAATCAATATATTGGGAGGGGTGAGACCAGAGACCCTCGAAAGTTCGAGCGATGTATGATCTGGCTGATGTTATTTTTTTCTCACTATGCAGATCCTATGGGGTCCTTCTACTTCAACAATCGCTCAGATATTCCCATTCAGAAAGAATCGAACTACGAGGTCAAAGCGGAAAGGCATGGTGAAGATGTCTATGTAAATGTTAGGTTCTATAGGACCCTCTCCGACGAACACCCATATGCGGAAGTAAGCACCTTTTTGTGATTCTTTTACAATTTCTGATGTGCTCTATAGTTTTTCGCCATTGATCATGTCAGTTTTCAGAATACCCTTGAATAATATGCTCACGTGTATATTATCCAGGCGAATGCGGTGGAAGAATCTGGAATCAACAATAAGATTGGAGTCGCTACATGGCGTGAAACTGACTTTGGTGATGGGTTTGGGAACCTCAAGAAGGATGCGAACCAAAGCGAGGTAACGCTTACTGTGCCATCGCTCCATTGGCAAGCCAAGTTCAATGTCGAAGGACAATTGAAGATAGAATCACTCAGTAAGTACTCACACGAAATTGTCAAGCCACAGTATCATGCTGCAGGACTCAAACTGTAACTACAGACTTGAGTGGTCGTCTGCGCTTCAAAGATGAAGAAATGCTCGAGAAAGGAATATTTGTGAGATGGGACGCTGATCATCTTGTATTTTACGAGTCCGACTATAGTAGTCGCGACTGGACTGCTTATGTGCGTCTCTCATATGTCATGTGCGCTCGTTCGCTGACAACACGTACTATTTGATCAACAAAGTTCCTGTGTAAGTTTCTCCCCATTCAATACATTTGCACACCGACTCATCCTATCGGAAATTTCCCACCAGTCATGGACAATGAGAAGCAGTTCATGACAACTTTCCAAAGTCTGGACGTTGTGTATTCAGATGTAAAGTGGGAACATACTAAGAAGCGCTGGGATTAGTCAAAGTGATATCAATGACCTGTATCATTCAAGTTTGTATATCCCGCGCACCCGCGAATTGATGATCACCGTGCCCACAAGGCGATCTTCGCTGAGCCTTGTGAGTCGCAAAAGTGGCCGGCGCATAGGGGTTGTATGTCTGAAAGAGGAATTATGACAAATATGTAAGAAGTTGTGCCAGTGAGACTGTCTACAAGACCACTTTGGATACATGACGCTAGGATTACCACAACAACTAGTGGCCTACTGATAGTTTGAAGGAAAGCATTTTGTTCGAGATGCCCTCCCAGCCTCTCCGTTATGGTGGTTCCTCCCGCTTCTACAAAGAGCTCGCGGAGCTGCCTGTGCCAACGTCGGCCAAGTTTATCAAGACGATCACCACGTCAGGTGTCTCTGGTGAGCGGAAATGTCGTCTGTTTTGATAGATTCTTGACGCGTTGCGCTTGTAGTCGTTCGCGTTTCCTATTCGATTCGCGATCATGATCGAAATGTGAAGCGATCTGTTACAAAAACATTCACCCTAGGTATCCCGGGCGCTGCAATCGATCCTTCCGTGATACATTCAACGGTCGATCGAGATCCATCAGAGATCTTGGCTTATGTCTCTGCACCATCCGAGAAACGTCATGCAGTTCTTGTAGAAGTACTCGACGCTAATAATGCAAGGCAACGCTACGTGGAAGTCTGGTCAGGTACTCGCCTCGAGGCGTCACTGCAAGTCACAAAGCAGCACGGGCAATTTCACACAGATGGTATAGCGTTCCGGCATCAGGGTTTTCTAGATGCTCACCCCCTCCGTACACTTAGATTACTTTAGATCGTTTTCTTTTTCCCCATCCGAAACTGCGTTAGTATATACCGCGGAAGCCAATCCCGAGACTGCAGAGGGACAGGAAGATGATCCGTACCCGAAGTTCCGCTTCGTCCCTCATTTTGGCGAACAGATGTACACCAAGAAACGGCCCACGCTCTTCGTGTTCCGCTGGCGGCCCCCAAGTGAACTGTCGCTTGATGACAGCAAAACTACGCCATCTGCTTCTGTTACAGCGTTATCACTAGATCAACAGCTCAACACCCCGGTTTCGTTTGGTCAAGCAGTTTTCGCCACAGATACACGCATCTATGCCACTGGATACGAACAGACTAGCGACGGAAGATGGTTAGGCATCAAGGGATGTTTCAATCGACAATCCAGCATATGGGAGTTCATCCTTCCTAGCGAAAGTCTGAAAAAGGGAGAAACGACGGTGTGCAAGTCCGCTAAAATCGAGATCCCAGGACGCTTCTGCCGTTCTCCGCGTATCATCTTTGACAGTAGTCGTATTCCGACGAGTCTACTTTGGCTGTCCAACCCAGTAGGCGGTGCACATGCATCAACGGGATCACTTCATATCCGTGATTTAAAAAAATTCACGAATGACAGACTTCTGGTGGACGCGGTACGTGATCCCAAAGTCCAGGAGTTCCCCGGTCTGTACACAGAATGCAACCTGGCTGATAGCCCATTCGTCATACTCGGAAATAAGACATTCGTCGTGGTACAATCGCTCTGGCGTTGTCGTCCAACATTGATCTTGATCGACACAGAAAATGGCCATGTGACCGATTTAGCCCCTGTCTTGGATGGTCAACCATTGTATGGCTGGAATTTACTTGGAACTGATGGCGCAAGCTCTGTGATATGTTCAAGAAGTACCCCAATCACACCACCTGAAACTATTCTTTTTTCTTTGACACAAGATAAATTCATGGGCAACGTTCAAATCCTTGATAAACCCTATGTTTCGTCGATAAGTGCGTACCAAACAATACAGGGAACGAATACAGGGCTTAATATAAACTACAGTTCAAGAAGCCATTGATCGCCTTGATGCGTGTGTCATACCAGTCCCGAACAGATATCCTGTCGAAACCATTGTTATCCGACCGAAAGAGTTGCCCAAAGGGCGTAAGCCTGTCTGTTTGACAATTCCGCATGGAGGGCCACACGCATCTAATACTACGTCGTTCACACCGGGTGTTCTTGCTTATGGTCTAGAAGGATGTGAGTTGAGCAGTCCTACCTCAGGATCCTTTGTATGTGTGATTGAAATGTTCTCCCAGACATTGTATCCTTGCCGAATTACACTGGATCCGTGGGTTATGGAGAGAAATTTATCCAAGATCTCCTCGGGAAATGTGGGACCCTCGATGTAGCGGATTGTATCGCAACGGTTGAGGAACTCATCAAGCTCGGAATGTCTGAACCGGGAAGGCAGGTCGTCCAAGGCGGAAGTCATGGAGGCTTCCTGGCCGCTCATCGTGAGTCCAAAAGTTCCCCATCTCACTCACAATGACTCGACGAACTGACCGATGAAATGAAGTCATTGGACAGCATCCAGACGTATTCGGCGCAGCTGTCATGAGAAACCCAGTGATTTCAGTTGGAGAGCTCTGTGCCTCCGATATTCCAGATTGGGCATTCCGTGAGTTCGGACTCCCGTTTGAGCCCGGTAGGCATGTCACGCCAGACAGCTTCTCGACACTTTACGCTGCCTCGCCAATCGCCTACGTGGATCGCGTGAAGGTTCCTGTGTTGATGCTACTGGGTGAGGACGATCTCCGTGTTCCGCCGACACAAGGAAAGGGGTATTACCATGTGTTGAAGAGCAAAGAGCGAGTGGTGGACATGTTGATATTCCCAAAGGAGACCCATCCCATCGACGGCATAGAAGCCGCAAGGGTATCGTTCGAGGCAGGAAGGGACTGGTTTCGGGCGTTTACAGAAGGGAGGTGAAAGTGATGGTCAAGGTGCATCGAGAAAAGGTATTCGGTGCGGGGCTCCTCCTCCCGCGATATCTGTATTTCTGTCAGGCTACTGGATGGAAGTAAATCAGAACCTTGACTCTAGTTCTAGGGCTCGGACCTGAGTAATGCATGCTCATTGGGGTGACCGTAAATTTTGAATTTTCACTGACACTGAACAGCCGTCGTGAAGGCAGCCAAAGAAATACGGGTCTTACGGAAGGGATGACTCAGAGGATGCCGTGAAGCCGCTCTTCGTGCGGGGAATGCCGAGCCTACTATTCGCTTGCGCAACAGGAGAGCAAGTCTCATTTCTGATCGGCGTTCGCGTTGGAGGCAGAATGAGGAAATCGTTTTTTCAGACACTGATCTGACTCCAGAACTCCAATCTCGATAATTTGGGCATATATATGATCAGCGTCCTTGGCATGCGGGGTTGGTCCACCTGTTAAAGGACCAGCTTCTGGTGCGATAACACGCTCACCTCGCGAGGGCCACTACATCGACCGTGCAGGGAGTGTCCACTATGATTTGGCCACTCCGTCCCGGTATTTGTCGGTGACCGCGACGATCCTTTCCCTTCAAGTCTTTCTTCCCACCTTTTGTTCTTTTTCATCCTTCCACCCTTTTCATTTCTGTTTGTCATGTATTGGCCCTCGCTTTGCGTAGCAGACTTCAATGCGACAGCCCGATTTTTTGCAAATGCTGTGGAAAGGTTGACTTGGTACCGGTACGCGACTAACGCCGCCTTTCGTTTCTTTGTTTCTGCTGGCAATGCCCAAGGGCTGTGGAAGTGCCCGATCAAATCGCGCGGACTCTGTATTCCCCGACGCACCATTTGACTTGCTCGGGTGGTGTGGAAAAATGCGTGATTCCAGCCGGTTGGCAGGGATATGCGTAGGAAACACGCGAACAGATCGTCAGAAATTTCATCAAGATCAGATCTCTGCGGTATCATTTCATTTTGGCGTTGTGCGCGTTGACGTGGTCCTCTTGAGTCCCGGCTTGACGCGATACAGGTGAGCGAAGTTGGAAGGGTTGATGGACTCTTTCAGCATGGAACAAATCCTGTCTGTCTTCGTCCGAAGTCGGTTCGTCGTTGGGGGTGACGGGGTGTCGGCAGCCACGTTTGGGCATGGCGTCCATCGGGCCAAGTTCAGGGTTCCGTGACCGTTGTGCGGGGTTCTCTTGACTTGAGCTGCAGTCTAGTTGACTTCGAGGCACGTTGTATTCGACACCCTACGCTAAGCGGGGGCATGACCTGTCGGCGACTGCGAGCTCGTGATTAAGGGCGTTAGGTCTACCGGTCGAGTGGGCAAAGACCGAACGTATTATGTACCTAATAATAAAGGGTGGTTACGTCCTAGGTAATAATCAGGCCGCGTTAATGGGCGGGCAAAGACCAGAGGTGGCATTGGGCGCAGGAGCGAGCAAATAATCCATGTGATCGAAGCATTGACGGAATTCTGATGGCTAGCCTACTGGGAGATAGACAAGGTAGTTGGTGCGGTACCCATTGCATGAGGCAAGTTGACAGACGAACTGGACCGAATACGGAAACAAGAGACGCTCAATATCCTTCGGCGTCACCAGATCTAAGTCTTCCGAACAGAAAAAAAAAGAATAGACAATATCGCTTCTTACATGCAAATACCTTCTGGTTTGCATCGGGGCATCTGACAAGGGAGAAATTCAAGTTTGACTGAATCGAGTTTGGAATTGTCTTTGAAATGCAGAAATTGTCTCTTTTGAAGGTTCCCACGATTATCTAATGTCAACCGCCACTGACAAGCTCAATGTCGACACGAACTCAGCAACATTCACTCATACTTCTGCGTCATTGCACTATATTGTTACCCATGTCTTTCTTCCCATCCGGCCTCCCCAAAAAGGCGATTACACACCGGAAAATGCTCTCTCTCTTGCTCGTGCCGTTTGCACCGCTGCCCATGTTTATGACACTCACGTCGATGCAAACTCTGAACGGACCCAATGGAGGTACATTACCAGGATGTTGGACAATTTGCAGTCCTCTCTCCAGTCGGAGCACCCAGATCGTGACCACATCATATCCCAGCTACGGAGCATGCAAACAGGAGGCATGTTCTTCTGTTCCTCAACGATCCGTGCTGACCCGGTCTCTAGATACCCTTGTATTTTTCCTGAGACGTCAGAATGCTGGGATTGTTTTCACCAAGAGGAAGAGCCACACGATGTGTGAGGCATTCGAGGTGTCCCCAAGCGAAGATGCTGTAAGGTATCCGCGAGAGCCTCTTAAATGCTCGTATCCTGGATCGGCAATCGAGGTGTCTAACGAGATATTTGACGATGAAGACGTCCAATTCGAACTCTCCGGCTTCCTCTCTCGCCCAGATGATATTCGATCAGATACACTCCTCCCTCCTCCCACGGATCCACAATACATCGACACAGTGCTTGACGGCATCCTGAAAGGTCTCGATCGTATCAATGGAGTTCTCCATGTCGCCAAAGACGGTATCACTCGCACTACCGGCATTTCTTTCCTCAGTAAACGTATTCGTGACGATGTTTGTTCCACGGGGATAGCGACGAATGATGAACCCATGGATGTCTGGCGCCGCTCACCTCTCTGGATTTTCATTAGGGTTACAATCCAGATGATACTCAATCGTTCCCTTGGACCTGCTCCCTATAAAAGGTTCATACTATTCTTCATGTGCACCCTCGCAAACGACCCGAGCATCACAGCCCTTTCTAGCAGTCTACTTCATCTGATGTCGTCCAAAATTCGAAGGCGTTTAAGCAAGCTCGGCTCCTCTGATCCCCAATGGCCCTCCAAAATGGTGCTGAAAACATGGATCTCCCTGCAAGAAATCCTCGACGCGAGATGGGAAATGCTAAATGCTCGTACATCCCCATTTCAAAATCCCTCTCAGGATGACCTCATCAGGGACACGTGTCTCTCGTTCCAATATAGCAAAGAGTATATTCAAAATGCTCTCACAAACACTAGCCACGCATCCATCTGTACACCGTTTCGTCCCGATCATCGTCGCCGTGGTACCTTCGAGGATTTTCTCTCTTTGGATTTTTTTGAAGAAGCACATAGTGCGGACTCTGATATTGCTCTTTACGATCTTGAACAATCAGTCGGGGAAGGAATTGACGACTGGTTTGCCAGTGTCACAAATATGGATGAAGCTTGTGTCCAGCTTGAGATTTTGATGGACAAGTACTTGAATAATTTTTCTGGAATGCATCGATTCAATCCGGAAGATGACTCTATTCAATGTTTGACAATGATCGAACTTTATGTGGTGCTCGATAAGCTAGCAGTGAAGGAGACTCCTATGTTAATTGACTATCCCCCCGAGATTCCGATATCTTTCTTGGAAGGACTACTCCTACGCAAGAAAAGGAACCTTCATCGTCTTTCCTGCGCATATCAGTACCTATCTGCACGACATTCTCAGTCACGTTCAGGGTGGTCAGTGCTTTCAAACGAATTCACAGATGATAGCTTTCCCGTTCGTTATTACGACCAATCGTCTATTCTTCAGCGGCTCAAAGCTCGCATCGAAGAGGATGGTTCGAAAAAGGTTGCCGAATGTGTCGGACCACATCTAGAGGGCACAAGTCTCCCACATGTCGACAGAGAATACCAGCAGCATCAACTTGGGCAACAGCCTTTCAAGCGTACCCAATTACTATTACCTCTCTCACCAGTGCATGCGAAAGCGGTTGTATTTGAACTACAATGCCCGGCGCACATTCGTATCTGGCGTTCTGCTGGGCCCCGTATTCTATCCCATTTCCACACTTACAATGGTTTCAACGACTACCCTCGCTTCGTAGAGCACAGATGTGATCTACTGGCGCGCGTACCTGGACTACAGGCTTACAATGTCGAGCGTCGGGGACCACCGCTCCAAGAACAGATTCAGCTTGTCTTTTTTTATCCAGAGGGAGCTCAATCTCAAGATAGGCCAGAGCTACGTTATGCCCTTGTGAGGCCCAAATCTGTCGAGATATGGGAACCACATCGAAAACCGTTTTCCCGTACATACCGACTTCACAACCATCATGGCTGTTCCTCATGCAGGGATTTGGCAAAATATGTGGATCATACGACCCATACGTCCAACGACGTGTTGTCTGCCCAAGCGGATTCTCCTTCGGATCTCTCCTTGGACGAATTCATCACCTTTGCACACTTGCGGAGTGGTGGTTCGCTTCAATGGCTGAACATCCTGCAAGGACTGCGCAGTAGAACTCTCAATCTTCGTCGCCATCAAGTTCATTTCCTTATTTCTCATGCGACCTTCCAAGTTGGGCCGCTCGATCTGAATACAGGAGCGTGGGTATGGCATCAAGAACTGCAGGACCCGTGGTTTTGCAATGCACTTCTAGATGAGCTTGACAGCTTGGTTGCGGACGTTGGGGCTTATTCGACCGATGGCATATTGATGAACTCTGTTTCTTTATTGCTCTCGCGGGTGCTCGCATCAGGCCCAAGCGAAAGTATCTCCGACCGAGCTATCGGGCTTCTTCGAAACGTACGCAGGAAGGTATTCGGCTGGGTGCAAGAGTTATCATACGACTTGGCAAGGGCGCCCATGAACGTCGAGCGGATGTATCTCCTGCGAGATATGGTCACCATTTGCAGAAGCACATTTGACGTTGACGTTGACATTCTGCACAAGCTCTTTCATTCTGCAGAAGATGTCGATGTCTTACTTTCTGGCATCTTCTTTATACACGCATTTGGTGGACCAAGTATGTTCAGCCATGCAATGTGTGGCGACACTCATTAAATTCAACTTTTTAGACGGTAATGATGACTATTCACGACTGCTCCTCGACCGTAACTCCCAACTCTCTCATGACATTGAAGAGACCTTGAGAGATGCGATTCTTGCCGATCCATCGGACTACGGCATTGACCTCGCAGTCCGCAAGATTTTCCCTAGTCATGTACCGGGTAGACGAAGATGGGAAGTTCTGCAGTACCCGAATTCTCGTTGGTTTACCTGTGAAACCGGTGCAAGAGGGGACCAAACACCGCAAAGAACACATATCAACCTGCTCGATGGGAAACTTCGAGTGGCCGGTCAACAACTGGGTGGCTTGCCGCTTCATGTTTGGCGTTCTCCGGGATATCGACAGATCTTCTCCAATGTGCGTATGCATCAGTCTATTATATTTTCAAATCTTCCTATCACCATTCGTAGCAAGGCTTTTTTGTCATACCGTCCAGTCTCCCGGGAATAGATTTCACGACCCTCGGTGCGACATCCGCATATAAGGTGACTGCCAATTTCGTGATTATAATTACAGCTACTGACGACTCGTAG